>SKCR01011209.1:0-22174 GCA_019454045.1 Zanthoxylum bungeanum | reverse complement strand
CACACGCCCAAAAAACCACCACTGGAACCAGCCTCATTCACGCCCAAAACAACCACCGAAATAGACTCCTAAAAATAACCCTGAAAACAATCCCGAAAATCACCACAGAAATAAAGAAAATAGCAAGCGGAAACAGTGAGTGAATCAAAGAAAACAGCGAGCGGAAACCGCTAGTGAAAATAGACAAAACAGCGAAAACAGTGGATCAGTGAAAACAGAAGAAACAATGAACCAGTGGAAACAACAGAAACAGTGAACGAGTGGAAACAGTAGAAATATTAAACCAGTAAAAGCAGCGGAAATGATAACCCTTCCGTCACCGTGAAACGCACTCCCGAAAAGCAACTTAAAAGGTAAGACCTGAAGGCACCCTTTATTATATTTTATTTTGTTGTCCCGGACACGGCATGCTCGGTTGACGTGGAATACGTCCAACCGGGTATGCGAGGTCCTACATTGAGAATGGCCAAATTTCTTGGTCACATATTTACTCTGCATGTGTTAATTTAAGATATTCATGAGCTGTATGTTTACCGTTTTCCCGACTTATTTTTAAAGCATGCAAACTTAGATTTAGGTCGTATAGGAATTTAGAAGTATATTACTTTTGCAAATGTATGTTGTGTGGACTTGGTTAAATTGTTGCACAAATCCGTTCATTACAAGTGGCATAAGTAGGGGACCATTCTGAACCCAACGGTTTGAGGTCTTCCCTTGCGAGAGGTGAGTGCGGCCTTAAATCATTTCCCAGTTCACACTGGGTGGAGACTCCATTTTAGTTCTCCGGTTTAGTCCCCCGAGGGCTACTCCGTACTCCCGACCGGGCCGCGAGCCTGGAACAGCGTCGCCGATTTCTATGTTCTACACTTCCCAATGTCAATTACATGCTATGTTGTAATTGTGCACTACGTTGTAAATCCTATGGTCTTTGTCTAATATATATACATATCACTAAACTAAATTTAGTTTCAATCTAATTAATCTAATCGAAATTAGATCGAATAAGTATATAAAAGACAAGAGGTGCTTCCATTAAATTAGTAATATTATGGAAAAAGATATTGCTCGTATTCATGAATCAGACATAAATACGATCCGGATTGGAGCTCAGAGCACCAACCCTAACAATTTCTCCCACTTGCTCTAATGCCAATCCATGGTATCATATACACATCCTAATGTGTATCACATACTCATGGCCCTCAAGAACTCACCTAGCACTCAAGAGGTATGTAACAACAAGTAAGTCTGCTATGACATATTGAGTTTGTCCAAAAAACACAATCATTTTCCTTAGCAAGCATCATTCATATTTTTGTAGAAACTAAGTTCTACATAAATATGACTCAGATGTCAAATCAACATTCTGCTTCATCTACTAAATTGTCTAAGTATTTATGATCAAATCCAAAATACTTTGTAGACAACCGCAAACACAATACTAATAACAAACTTCTAATCTTCGAGGTCACTATGCAACTTCATAAGTCAATACTTCATAAGTTACAACTAACTCCACTCTTGTAGTGGAATCATCTGCGACACTCCCACTGCATCTTTTCTGACTCTTTATGACATAGACTGTCTAACGTCATAATTAGACTCAAAACTAATCTAACCCTAATGGTTGCGGATTTATTCTCCATTAATTAGAAACTTGTTCTTAATATCTCAAAGATAATAAAGAACATGTTTCAAGACTCATCTTATGGTCTAGAGGATATCAAAATAACTTGTAACAATTACGATTAAATTGATATCTCTAATCTCACTCAATATAGTATTCATTATGCCATCATCCTATGATGCATAAGATTGATTAGACATTCTAATCAATATCTCTTTCGAAAAAAGAATCATCCTTTATGAAAGATGAATATTATACATAAGACACACACTAACTGTCAAACAGTTATACTAACTGTCATACATATAGTCTTGTTGCGTCCAGGAGCATCTCACAAGTCTCTTAGTATTATATCTTATATAAAACTTTATATCAAATATAACAGAGACTACTCACACTGCTTAAATGAGAAAAAAGACTGAGGTAAACCTTTTTACCTCAAAAACATCTCATTATTACATTAATAATGACAATGTCATTATGATGTAAAATACTAGAAAGAAATTTGTATGTCCCACTAACCCTTCAATCCCATATGTATTCTCTATGCTTTGATAAAATCAGACAATCTCACTAATATCAAAATTAGAAAACACAAATTTCCAGAAAGCTCATATGAGTCTACAATAAGCTCTATAAACTAATATACTAAATTGTAATATTAGCATAATACAAACTCCGGGGCCATTCCAAAATAGATTCTTCAAACTAATAACTCACAATGGATCTCTTATCTGAAGAAACCATTCAGAAATGCCACTTTGTATTCTTTAGCTAAAATGTACAATTTAATATCATTATTAACCATCAGATCCTAAATTGTTCAATCAGTGCGACTAGAGACAAGTTTCCTCGGAATCTATAATAGATTGCTGAGTATAACTTTGCCCAACAAAATAACAAAACAACTCCCCCACCCCACGTGAACACACATAAACAATTCAACAAAGCAATAAATAAACCACATCACAAATTCAACAAATACCAAATCACAAAAGCCACACCCACTCACTTTAGCCATTCACGCCACTTTACCAATTAAATAACCCAAATCCACACCAAAAGATCAAATACAAGGCAACAAATTAATTAATTAACCCACCAACAAACACAAAAACAAATTCAATAAATTCAACAAAGTCACAAACAAACACAACAAAACAAAACCTAAAAGCCAAACAACCAAATAAGCCAAATAACCCACACAAGCACAAATCAATTAAATAATCCAAAGGCACCTCACGTCCAAACCAATAAACAAATAAAAAAAACATGCCTCACCTCCCTTTTCAAAAGCCAACCATTAAATATTGTCTCCCAATAAATTATCCAACACACCCACCCTTCACCAAACAACAAATATTAATTGATCTCTCTCACTCCCCACCTAAATCCTCTCCACTATAAAAAAAACAAATAAACCCAAAGCTCCCTACACACATGCACACGTAAAAACCCTAACTCAATCTCTCTCATTCGGCAACCTGAAGAATACCATAACTACATACAATAACTCCCTCACGACAGAAACCAAAAGAAACCCCTAAGCTGCTCACGCCTCTCACCTCTCCCTTAACCATTCAGCAACGAAACCCTAAAGACCCCTCATTCTCTTTCCAAAAATCTAAGAAACCCCTAAGCTGCTCACGCTTCTCCTCTTCATTCTCTTCCTCGGCAAAACATCACACAGCTCACAAACCCTCCTTCACGCACATACTCCCTACATAAACAGCCCCAACTCACGCGTTAGCCCCTCCTAACCTCTTTCACGCAGCAGCTAGCAGCCCCTCCGCTAACTAAAAATCACAAACATTAACCCTCACTGAACATAAGCCAGCAGACCACAAAAAAGACATATATGATAGTACATACATGCTCTCACCCTCTCTGGCCCTCTCTTTCTTTTCTTCTCCAGTTCACGGACAGCCAATAAACCTATGACCAGCCTGCCTTCTACGTAAGCCCCTTGCTTCACATTGCTTTCACATCCTATCTCTCGCAAATATGCCCCCCATTGCTTCACGTTACACATACGTCAATATTTGATATTGAATAAATAGGTTAAGGTGAAATATGAATAAATTGTTCATATAAGATATTAGAATGATTAATTCGGTATTTTGAAAAAGTTTTAAAATATGATTCCGCCCGACCCGTGCTTTCGCTGCGCCCATCACCTAAAACCCCTATAATTTCCACTATAAATTAAGAATTAATAAGGTTTAGAAGCATAGTGTCTTTGTGTCAGATGCATGTTTAACGTATCATGCTTTATTTTTGCATGTTTAGTTTAGTGGAGTATGATTTTGTCATTAATCGAGTAGAACATTTTCATTTTAAGATAAATGTATTATAATTAAACTTCACAATTTTAGTGTTCCTAAATGTTTTTTGGATTTTGTGAATGATCTATGGTTTCTTTAATAATTCACTTCGGGGTTAGTTTATTTGGAGAATTATGAATCTTCTCCGGGATGATAGTACTTCAGGGAGTTATCAGCCGTGTTATTATAATATATAATAGTTGTAATATAGTGATTATATTTTCTTAAGAATGTTATCATGTTATGTCACACCTCTTATTAGTAAAAAAATGACTAATAATGGGAAAAAAAAAACATTAGGATTATAAGAAAATAAATAAGTGATATGATTTTCTATAATAAGTTATGAGAAATAGAGATTTTTATAAATTTCTAAAATTAAATAAGTGTGGGGGTGACTCTGTGTGTAAAGCTAAGAGATAAGTCACTATTGAAGAGAAAGAGAGAGATTGATTTTACCTTAAGCAATTCAAAAAATGACGTATGCACGTAATATAATAAATGGAGTAATAGTGTACGCGATTATTAGAAACAAAAATTATGTTGTTATTTAGTTAAATATTTATTGTCATGTAGTGATTCTAATTTTTAAAATTTTTTTTTTAATATTGTGCATGTGTTTATGCAACGTCTTGTAAAGGTCAATTATTAAGATAGGATTTGTTATTAAAGAAAAACAATAATAGGTCTAAAACAATAATCGAGTCGAGATAAAAAAAAATCTTAAATTACGAACGAGATTTGAAATTTTGAACTTTTTGATTTGAAATTCAAAATAAAATTTTTTTTTACTAAATTTAAAATCAGTTTAGAATTTGGGTCAATTTTCATCATGAATTCACGATTAGGATCGAGGATCCGGATGGATTGGCAAATTCTCACATAAGCAAGGATGTCAACAAATGGTTTTGGTACGGGTTTGAATATGCCAATCCATTCACACAAATAAAAAAACCAAACACACTCACAAAAAACATAAAATCCTAAAACCGTATTAATATGAGGTAGATTTTAATGAGTTCCTAAATTCCAAACACTTACTTGAATAAAATACATTCATCTAAGTTAGTTTTAAATTAAAAGAAATTTATAAATTCATTACATCTCGTTAAAAACTGCAAAGAGAAATTAAAAATTTAGCATTAAAACTAGTATACTCAATAGAAGTACATCACAATTACTATTTTTTTACAAAAAAGAAACTCCTAACAAAAATTGCATAATTCCAAAAACAGTAACATTAGACATGTTGGGTTGGTATTCTGAGCGTTAATTCATATCGTATTTATAATCGGTCATGAATATGAAAAATATTTTTTTTTCCATAATATTTCCTTATTTATGGTAACTCCTCTTATCTTTTATATACATATTCGGTCTAATCTAGCTTAGATCGAAACTAATTAGATTTTAATGATGTTTATATTAGACAGATCTGAGAATATATGATAATCACACCATTACAACTGGGGATTTATAATGGACATTGAGGGTGTCACTACAATGGTTTATTCTCAAACAGAGTTCCTGATCGAGATTAGCTGGCACAAGTCGGTCAGCGAAATCACGTGAAACCAATATATGTCGTATATACCAGAAAATGATCCAGTGATTAGTCTCAATAAACCAGGAGTCTTTGAGACTCGTATATAGATATGTATGTGTTCATGAGATGAATAGTGAACGACTTGCCGAAAATTTCTAATATAATGTACACATACGTCAATAAGAATCTTATCGAGTCGTGTTGCATAATGGTCATTTGACTTGTGATACCACTGTGGATGTCAGAGCTATCCTCCATACTTGACGGCAGTCACATCAACGATTTTTTAAGATCAAACCTATGTCTGTATGTTGGGTGTTGACTAATACTCTTGATATTATGTGATATATCTAAAGAGGATTCTCCAATCCCGTATCCATGATTTAGGCATCTATTTCGTGATACTTTGAAATCCTTGGTTATGGCATACTGCGGAAGTGTTCTGAGTATGTATGACGAGAATAATATTCTACGACAAGCAATTCATTTATTTTCAAACTGACCCATTGCCTATCTATTATTTGATTGACTAATCTTTTATATAGGAATGTGTGAAGAGTCAAATGCTTTGGCGATTCCTCGTGGTGGGATGAATCAAGATACTATTGAATATAGAATGGAATTATACACAATGAAGATTTGACGTTTTATCTATATCTCTGATATAATTCGAATGCTATGACAAAATGACTATACGTATGCGATGATCTCGACTTGTATGATTCAGTGAGGCTATATGTGATCGTCATAATTTGCGAGTAAGGGAATTACTCATATGGTGTACTGGAGCCCCCAGATCCGTTCTATGGATTCAAAATTTCATATTTGAGATAAAACCCATTAAAGAAAAAATAATGTAATGTGTATATCCAAATAACACACTCAAAAATACACTGTAGGTATAATAAAATTTGAAAAAATAAAAATAAAATCAATTTTTATATATAGAGTGTATTTTTTAGATATGCATTTGAATATACATCTATCATCATTAAGGAAAAGAGATAAGTTAAAAGTGGCAAGTGTCGATGAGATGATGATTTTTGAAGGCTTCTGTCTCCCATATAGTGGGACCTTTTGTGTACCTTAACTAATTGACGACTTTTTAACTTACATTATCATTGACAGATTTGGAACCACTTATTTATTTATTTTTTTAAATAAGCATATATATATATATATATATATATATATATATATATATATATATATATATATATATACACAAATACATCACAAAGTTCATCTTGCAAGATACACATCAAGATCAATTACAGATTTTGTATTACAATGACTTGTTTGAACTATTTTAATCTTGGTGAAATCAGGAAAGAAAATGATGCACCAAAATAATTTTTTCACATGCTCTTAATAAATTCGAGTTGAACTTAAAATCTTTTGAATCTAAAGTGTAAAATTTAATAGTTCTTCTCACACATGCGGTGGCACAAAATTTTAGTACGGACAGATGATAAAATACGTCGAAAAAAAAAAGAGAAAATATACTTTTTTTTCTTTTCATTGACATTGCCATTGCCATTGTTGCACTTGTTTTCCACCCTAAATAGAATATGTAAACTTCAAACCAAAAACAAAACAAAAAGAAAAAAATAAAAGCTAAAGAAAAGCTAAAGGCATCAAAAAAGAAAAATGAAAAAAAGAAGAAGAAGAAGGTTTTGCAAAAAGAACAAAAAAATAATAAAAACAAAAAAATTTTCCCCATATTATACACATACAATACTTGTTTATTTCGCTTTCTCTTTCCTCGTGTTAGAAAATTTCTTTCAGCTCTCTCTTTATAAAAAATATTATGAGGTTGTTATCATTTCATTATTTTAAAAAATAAAAAAAAAATATTATGTGTAATATTTTATTATCATATTTATATAAAAATATATTTAAATAATACTTTATATTTGACTATTATTTTTGATAAAATTTTATATTTTACTATTATGGTAAAATGTATAATACAAATAATAAAAAATATTTTTTATATTTATATATTATCTCTCAATTTATATTTAACCCACACTGACACACAATACAAATAATCAGTATGCAAAGTGCCAATTTTGCATTTGTATCGTCATCTTCTCTTGTGTGACAGGGCATGAATTTCTTCAAGTCATGGTTTTGAGTCCTCCATCACAGCTCCACCATTGCTGATTGGTGAGTTTCAGCTGAAAATATGCTAAAGATTTTATTTTTAATCATATATGCTATCCGGGCCTTGCTTTATTTGTCAGTTTGGTATCACATCCTAACTGGGTTTTACTTAGTTTACCAATTTTTTAATGTGTGATTTCAATATATTTTTTTTTTTTTAACTTAATAAATGAAGTGTGTATTTGGGATTGCTCTATTTCATTTCTTCTATCTTTCCAGCTTCCCAGCTCTCCCATTTGTTGTAAAAGGTTATATTTTCCTTATATCTGGATTGTTCTTTTGTTTTTTAAAATTTTTGTTTCACTTTCGAGATATCCATTGGATTTTTTTTTTTTTTTAAATTTTATTTTCTCTTGTTGAATTTTGATATTTTTGGGTGCCTATTTTTGCACTGTAACAAGGACTATGGCCTGCCTTATGACTGTTCAGAAATTATTAGTCCTTTTATCTGAATAGATCAGAGGTCACAAAAACTTGACATTGGTAAACTGTGGTCTTTATTTTGTGATAATGTTATGGTTTTCGGTTTAGTTAGGATTCCCATTTTGCTAGTCTTTATGAGTGTTTGGACTTGGTATGGTTCCCAGATACTTTCATTCTCTATTACATACATGGTTCTTTGTTAAATAAATGATTTTTGATCATCAATAATGTTTTTCAAATTTGTTTCTTCGTCCAGTTTTTGTTCTGTAAACCAAGTTTCCATGGTGTATTTTATGGAGTTTCATTCTAAATTTATTTTATTTATAGTCTAAAGTTTTGAGTTGCTTTCGAGATTTATTTTGGTTCCCCATCCCTGATGTTTGAAGATGGTCTATTTTCCAGAGTTAAAAATTTAGCATCAAGTTAGGGTCACAAGGGCTATGCCATGTAGGAGGGTTGAAAGATGGAGAAGAACAGATTGGATTTTAGATTTCAGAACTCAGGATCATCACAGTCCGAGGAATCTGCTTTGCATTTGGAAAGAAACTACTGCCATCTTCCTAATCTTCCTTCGTCAAGTCCATCACTACAGCTTTTTGCATCAGGTGGCCAGCATTCTGAGAGTAATGCAGCCTACTTCTCCTGGCCTACATTAAGTCGATTAAATGATGCAGCAGAGGATAGGGCAAACTATTTTGGAAACCTCAGAAAGGTGTGCTTCCTGAAACTCTTGGACGGTTGCCAACAGGCCAACAAGCTACTACATTGCTAGAAATGATGACCATTAGAGCATTTCATAGTAAAATCTTGCGTCGATTTAGTCTTGGCACAGCGATAGGGTTTCGTATTCGTGATGTGGTGTTTTGACAGATATACCAGCTATTCTTGTCTTTGTTTCCCGGAAAGTACACAGGCAATCGCTTAGTCATGTTCATTGTCTACCTGCTGCCCTTGAGGTGAGAAATATGGCTCCTCCTTTGTTTTTTCTACTTTTGGTTTCTGGGGGGGGGGGTACGGGGCACTGAGGACTGTTTTATATTTATAAATGCTATGAACTAGAAATATATTCAAATATTAACAGGATATAACTATATGTCTAACATAAATTTCATGGTGGTGGGGGAAGGTTGAAGTTTCCTAAACTTATGCCTTGCTGAAAATTTGGAAGTTGACTGAAAGAGAAAAAGAGGAGGTGTTCTTAAAAATATTTCAGTGTGTGATTGAGCTCATCTTTTAATTGGGAAGTTAAAATGCATTTTTATTGCATGGAGCAGGGACCAGGAGGTGTTTGGGGTGTGATGTAGATGTTGTGGAATTCTCATATTATGGTGCACCTGCACCAACTCCAAAGGAAGAACTATATACTGAGCTTGTAGATGGCTTGAGGGGAAGTGATCCATGTATTGGTTCGGGTTCACAGGTATTGTCAGTATTTGCAACAATATTCTTGTTATATATGTTCCCTAAATTGTGGGGATAGATCTGAAACATGTGTAGAACATCACATTATCTTTGTTTTGAGTATATTTAGTTACTTAAAACAGAGTTCAGGTCTGCAGATTCTGAAATTTAGGATGTATCTTTCAAGAATTGAGTTAATTGGTAATTGAAACTGTAAATACGCTTCCCTCTTGAATGTTTAGTTTACGATGCTTTTGCTGATATATTTAAGTGTGTTTTGACAGAAATTTCTATTAGCTTCTTTGGCTTCATGAATGATAAATAGAAGTGAAAAGCAATTACCAGTTGTTGGAATCCGAAACGTGACGCTTGAAGATTTTTGTCTTGCTGGAAATAATGTGTGTTTGTTAATGAAGTACAATGAGTTGAAGTCAGCTCATGGGCATGCTATTTCTAGGCTTTTGCGCTCAATATTTTGCTTTTCCTTTATCTTGATAAATAACAATTGATAGGAAGGCCTGTCATTGAGTAGTATCAGGTTCATCTTCTTGTATGAGTAAGCACATATAGCTTGAAATGGATTGACCATTCAAGAAGTGTGTATATGAACTATGTCTTGGACGTCCAAAGTCTGTCCATTTTCTGCAGTTGAAGTCTGGAGAGTGTAGCTATAACTCCAGGAAATGGGAATCACCTGGTGGTCTAATTTACTATCAGTATTGGAAATTTATTTTTAAACAGAAATTCAACATTTATGGCAGTGGAGACAAACTAAACACCGTGCTTCCAAAGAAGATTTCAGTTAAATACACTATGTGCAATATGGACATAAGTGATGATACTTTACAGTTGTAACAGTGCTCAAGTTTCATTTCCGGAGCACCTTGTTTGTTTATTCCATATGATTGCTTAAGTTATTTTTTCAAAGATGTCATCCAGAGTTGAGATAACAATTGTCGGGTGTAAAGATAGACTATTTTTGCTGTTTTCATGTGGCACTTTGGATGATTGTCTTGTTTCACAGTGCATGAAATCTTTTACAAAAAAGAGTTGAAAGTGATGTTATAGCATTACTGACCTTTGTGTTCCTTTTTCATATCATTATCTTATCAGTGTTACATTTGACAAGCTTTGGAGCAGTGGTAACCCTTTGTGGAAATTTGTATCCTACTATTTTTTATTTAATGAGATGCCCTGGACCTAAACAGTTTCCTCAAAAATCTAAACAGCATGAATTAAAGTTATACAAACTGAAAGTGGTCCTTAGAATTTACACTTTGCACCTTTTAGTACGGACTCAAATCTGTGTTTATTGTAAAATTATTCTCTTGTTAATCATAAAGGTCAACAACTCTGTCATGTTATGTGTCAACTTCGTCTGTTATGAACGAGATTTTGTTGTGATTCTCCTTGGTTTACATAAAAATCAAAACTATGCACCGATTTATTTCTAGAGACATGGTTGTCATCTTATGTGGAAGACCCTGACTAACTTTTACCATTGTGACAGAAAATGCTTAAGAAACACTTATATTGGCTTTTTACTTGATGCTTTTACGCTTTTGGCTTTTTTATCATGCATGTTGGGTTTGCCTAAATTTTTTGTCCTTTTCTTGTGAGCTAATAAAGAAGTCTGTAGGGTTCTAACTCAGTCGTCCAATGCTGAGTACTACTTTTGGCTTTTTTAATACGCATGTTGGGTTTGCCTAAATTTCTTATCCTTTTCTTGTGAGCTAATAAATAAGTCTGTAGGGTTCTAACTCGGTTGTCCAATGCTGAGTAATACTTAGTAAAGGATGGCACTAGGACCACCTTAGAGTGGAAAGTTTGCAAATGCATGAGTAAGGATTGAGATGATCCAAAGATCAGTAGATGATTCCAGTCATTCTATCTGAAATCTCACAGGTTATGAAATTTCTGCATAGGCAATCAGCTGTTGACATTTATTTTTTTCAAATTACTTTAATCATTACTAACTTCAGCTGTTGGCATTGAACATTCTGATGGGAAAAAAATTTCTTGCCCTCTGGATTCCTGAAACATGTACTTGTTTGAACAAGAATCAACGTAACCTACGAGGGTAGCAAGGTGTTAATTGCTGCAGTTATAGATAATGCCTATGAAATTTTGGAAACATGAATTGTTCTCTCTCTCTCTCTCACACACACACTCTCTCTCTCTCTCTCTTTTTCTTTGGTTTATTTCATGTTAGGTTTTAGGTTTAGCATTTAGAAAATTCCACTTTAGAAAGGTTATGTAAACTGGTGTATTATATCATTATGAAATAAAGTGTAGTTTTTAGCTGAATCATGTGTAGTGTAAATGAAGCTTTTAATGTCTAATGACAATTTTGTCAACTTTAAGATTCACATTCTTCTTGCTTGGTACTGGTATAAATATTCTTTTTCTTGTCATTAAAAACTGTGGCTAGAGATTCTGGACAGGTTATCATTATGTAATATTCAAAGTAACTCATTCATGATAAGTATTTGGATTTGTAAAAATCACACTTGTCTTTTAAATTTATTTTGTTATTGCCATTACTTTTTTGGCATGCACAGAACTTTTTTAATTTTTTTTCCTTTGTTCACTACACTCTTCTACGCCCTGACATTGATTTACTGAAGTTGTTTATTGTGTACTTAGTTACATGTGTCTTCACCTTTTCCCTTGGAATCACATAATTCACATTGCTTCTGTTTTTAGGTTGCTAGCCAAGAAACATATGGGACCTTGGGAGCTATTGTTAGAAGCCGGACAGGAAATCAACAAGTTGGTTTTCTCACAAACCGACATGTTGCAGTTGATTTGAACTACCCGAATCAGAAAATGTTTCATCCTTTGCCTCCCAGCCTTGGACCTGGTGTTTATCTAGGTGCTGTTGAGAGGGCAACATCATTTATCACAGATGATCTTTGGTATGGCATCTTTGTATCAACAAATCCAGGTAATTCAGTTCCGGATTGTAGCAATCATTAATTTATTCCTGTATCTATTATTGAAAGTCATCAGGTATTTGCTTGTTCTCAAATCATGAATCTGGAATTGAAATTGAATCGAGTTGGCAAACCATTTGATGAGTTTTAGACTTCATTAATTTCCTTAAAGTGCAGAATGCTTGTGCATGCTTGATGCTTCAAAATATAAATATACCTGAAATAGAGATTAAACTTACTGACATACTCACAAAATTGGTTTTTTATTCCCCTTTATAAAAGTGTTAGAACTAATAAAATAACCCGGTGAATTTGGAATTTGGAGTCGATCGACGGGAATTAAATTTAGTAGAATAAAACAATACCAGCAAAATTAAAATGCAAATAATAAAGTGATGGACTTAATGAAATTAAATTCTAAGACAATAAAATTAAGTGATGAGATTAGGGTGTCCACTCTTAATATTTCAAATATACATATATCTTATTTTTTACAATATTTATATTGTCGTAAATTTCCAGTGAGTTTCTTTATGGGCTCAATTGTGCTTAACGCTAGAGATCCACAATGGCTGACCCAATGTTTGTCTACAATGAGTCAAAATTTCCCAAATCGCTCTCTTATATAATATAGGGTTCAAGTATTATTTGTGCCTGTCAATTTAAATCCATCACGACAGATTTAAGGACTGTCTACAATGAGTCAAGACTCTCACATGCATAAGAGGGGTACAAAGAGTATAATAGAAATAAAAATAAATCTATATTTTCATATTAAGAATTTCACCATTTTACCTCAGCTAAATGCAATTTAACTACTTATAATATGAATAAAAACACAAAAAAATTCATTTATAAAATAAAAAGGAATTACAACTAAAATTATAAATAGAACTAAAGAAAATAAAAGCAGAGCGGATTTGCCCAGCACCTCTTCAAATTTGCAACAACTTTTTGACAAACCAAAAAGTTGTTTTATATTTTTTTACTTTCATTTTTTATTTTATTTTATTTTTATTATCTTATGTAGCAAGATCTTCGGTAAGCTCATTCAACAGACAACAGTTAATTGGAATACTGTCATTGTTTTATGTTCGACTTAAACTCGATTTTCATGCTCTTTTAGGTTTTTGAGTCTTCGGAGTCCAAATATCGCGTTCAATTTTCCATTTGGGCATCTAAAATGATATTTCACCTACATAAGAAATAAAAATAAAAATAAAAATAGATAAAACATAAAGTTAATTATTATTTCACAAATGTGTCAAAATTAAGAAGGTTAATGAAACTGTAAGTATAAAATAACAATTTTATTCTTCAAAAAATGTAGACTTTTTAGAGTCCATCACTAACTAAATTGTCTACATTGAAGGAGGACAGCTCTTTTTCCCTGCCAGTCAACATTTTTTAAGTGTCCTCTTTCCTCATGATCATTGAGTTTCATGCTTAGCCTGACTGTTGAGCTCATTCTAGGATTTTGTGGTGTATTGGCTTGGGTTGTAGTTGTTTAATAGTGGTCTTTCTCTTGTATATCTGAGTAGAATGCTTAAGCATGTTTATCTGTTACTTCACATATGTGCTAATGGGTTTCACATTTTGTCCTGACCTCCACACATGGCCATTACGGTTTGGTTCCCCTGCAGAAACATTTGTACGAGCAGATGGGGCCTTTATTCCATTTGCAGAGGATTTTAATCTGAACAATGTAACTACATCTGTGAAAGGCGTGGGTGAGATCGGTGATGTTCACGTCATAGACTTGCAGTCTCCAATTAACAGTCTCATTGGCAGGCAAGTGATGAAAGTAGGAAGAAGCTCTGGCCTGACTACTGGGACCATAATGGCCCATGCTCTTGAATACAATGATGAGAAAGGGATTTGTTTCTTTACTGATTTTCTCGTTGTTGGTGAGAACCAGCAGACTTTCGACCTTGAAGGTGATAGTGGAAGCCTCATTCTCTTAACAAATCAAAATGGGGAGAAGCCACAGCCTGTTGGGATCATTTGGGGTGGCACAGCCAATCGTGGTCGGTTGAAACTAAAAGTTGGCCAGACCCCAGTAAACTGGACTAGTGGAGTTGATCTGGGCCGCCTTCTTGATCTCCTTGAACTTGATCTCATCACGACTAGTGAAGGGTTTCAAGGTTTGTTTTTCAAAACCAAAGTAGTGATCTTTTTCAGGTTAAATTGTGTTTTGGTCAATCATATAAAACCTGATTTTTATCTGATGTTTTCCAGTAACGTGAATAAATTTGAAGATATTGTAAATGCACAGTTTAGCAAGTCAGTTAAGTGATGTTCATACTCTGGAGTCTGGATATTGGTAACTAAAGAAACTGTGAAATGTTGAATTAATAATAGTAATATGTTAATTTGAATCTTGGTGCGACTTGCCATTTGAATATTTTTATTATAAAATTATCAAGTAGATTGTAAAGTTGAGAATTATGTGATGAGGCCAAAAAAAAAGTGTCGAGGAAAATGGAAAAGGAAGACCATTTTTTCTTTCTCTAGTCCCGGCATTATTACAACTTATTTGGTAACTGTTCCTGTTTTCTTCTCCATAATGTAGCTGCAGTACAAGATCAAAGGAATGCTTCGGCTATAGGGATTGAGTCTACAGTTGGGGAGTCACCTCCCCCAGAGCAGGTGCCATCTAAAGAAAAAACTGCAGAAAAGTTTGAGCCTTTTAATTTGAACATCCAGGAAGATTTGGTTGATGGTGATGAATCGGAGAGACTTGCTCCCCCATTCGTCCACATGGAGTTTCATATAGAAGATGGGATTGAACCATCTTCAAATGTGGAACATCAATTCATTCCAAGTCTCACAAGTAGATTTCCAATGCATAAAATCAACGAACAGGAAAAACAAGGGATCAAAGAGCCTCTCAGCATTGAGGAACTGCCCAGAGAAGAGATTCATGTTCCATTACAGTTAGGTGATCCCGAGCCAAAGAGAAGAAAGCACTCAGGCAATATCGAAGAGTGAAAATAGGAGAATTGCCTCGTTTGATTGGGAAGATGTCAGGCCACCACCATCAGAGGTGTTCTGTATTCTGGCTTCGGAATGTTAGTGCCTTCAAATCCACAATTGTAAGTATCTCTTAAAGTGTTGATTGCTAAGAGTAATGCCTTCAAGCATAGAGCCATAATTTTTTTACTTTTCTTGCATGTTTAGCATAGAGAGGTACCCATGATGCATATTTATTTTGATTTGTGTAACTATATATGTATAAAAAGCACTCCTGAAAGTAGGAGTATGATGAACAGATATCAGAAGAAAATGCTTAAATCTTAGTTTTGATGAGGCATAATTGTTATTTAGAGCACTATAAATAAAAGTCTCTTATTTATGTGTTGATGATCCAAATTTGAATTGCAGATTAAATATAAAATAATGTGATTGATAATGAATAACTGATTGTTCTTTATGTTGGCTTTTTAGGGAAATGACTTTTTATCAAAACCAATCTCCTGACCAACACTCAATATCCTGCCACTTTATCATACAAAAAATATATTAGTTTACGAATCTATTAAGGAAACTTTGATTCAATTTTGAGAGGGTATTTGTAACGCTATCCGATATAAGATTACAAGTGGTTGTGACTTTATATTCTATATTCCTTTTTCTTTCACGAATTTGAAATTTTTCATAATTTTATATAAAATTATTTATGATGTAAGCCGGTTCTACTGGTTTTTTTCGAAAAAGTTCAACCGATCGAACCATTAACTCATTGAACCTTTTGGATCATCGGTTCAATCACTAGTCCGGTTATGAAAGCACTTAAATTCTTGTTAAAAAATCTCGAACCCATCGGAATTCGAGATTCTAAAGCGTTTGGTCTGATATTCAGAACAATTTTTTAATATGATTCGAAAATCAATATGAGATTCAAGACTATTTATAATCGTGATGGAATTGAGATTGACAAATCTCTACCCGTATGAATAAAATAAGTTAGTTAATCTAGTAGATTAGTCTTTTGAATTGAATATGTTGGTCCAACTCCCAACAAGACCCCAATTTTTTTTTTTATCACGAGTAAATTCAAGAAGAGGACATGACAACTGAAGGAGCCCAGACCCAGAAGAAACCATTTCAATTCTTGGCGGTTGTTAGCAGCAAGAAAGGAGAAGTATTGACATAGATCTGATTTTTGAATCATCTTTTCTGACTTGTCAAAATCCATTTAATTGATTCATATTGATGCAGTTTCCTTTCTTGGATCTTGCAAATATTAATTTCTTTTTTGTTAACTAGAAAAATACTTGAGCATTAGCAAATAAATCAAACAAACTGTGAGTGAATCTGATTACATCGTAATTGTCAGTCACTTGCATCAATCTTTCTTCAGAGTAACTGCAGCAGAAGCAAGATCTTCGGCTGTCACTGGCTTGTGTAGCAACTTAAGATGGCCAGAACAGTCTAGAAATAAGCTTCAAAATCAATTTAAAGTAATGTATCTTCTGTTATTGCTTTGCAGCATTGATTTTCAGAAGCCAGTCATTGGTTTCAGAAATATGATAAAGATTGGCTTGAACATTTGTCCAAAACATCATCTTTTTATCAATACAATGCACAGCAATCAGTGTGAAAGCTAAATACGAAATTAAGCTGATCATCCATTTAGCAGACGTATCAGTAAGCTTACTTGCATTCCCTTAAAGTAATCTATTCTCACACAAAATTGTTTGCAGGTTATTTAGCATTCACTTACATGAATTCCGGTTACAGACCCGTGAATTAATAAAGCAAAATCAACTGAGTTGAACTGTTAAAAATTCAATAACTAGAAAGTATCTCTATTTAGTTACAGATTCATCCCAAGCATGTCAGATAAAATTTGTAATATTCAAACTTTCGCATCACTTTTTCTAGTAATTACATTCCTAAATCCTAATCATCTCAAAAAGAAGTAGCAATTGAAGTTCAACATGTGTATGATACATGCACCAAGTATCCAATCCAATATGCTTCTTCATGAAACAAAACAAAAAAGAGAGAGATTTTGAATTCAGCATACATCTATGAAAAAGAACACAAACCAATAAAAAGGAACTTACAGCTTCTGCAACGCGAAACCAATGGAAAGAACGAAAGAAAGCATCATCTCTTGAAGGATATGTGTCATGATTCCAATATGTTAATTTATCAAACCTTGCTTTTGTTCCCAACAGTTCAGATTCTCTTCAGAAACTTTCCTCTTGCCAAGATTTCTCTTTCCTATAACAAAGCCTGCGAGACGTGAAAATTAAAATGTCTTGTTTGTATAGTCTCTTCACTCTTTTGGAGAAAAAAAAAACCCAGATCAAAAAAATTAAGAGGCATACCAGAGTAGCCATCAGGAAGCGGAATCTTTACGCCGTGCAATTTCCTTCCTCTGAAATGAGCTTCCTCTACTTTTAATCCATCAACCTCAATCCCTACAAAATTAACCACCAAAATTAAACCCTTTTATTTTATTTTTTTTCAAAAAAAAAAATTCAGGTGAGTATGTGTGTGTGTATAACAGAATGTCAGAAACGAACGGAGAATGGGGCATACCGCTGAGTTTGGGTTTGAAGTAGTCGGAAATGGCGCAGGGACCGTTGTGTTTGATGCAACAAGGGAGCTGGTGGATCTCACCACTCAAATTTTCCACCGAATCTTTATCTTCAATGTTTCGGCTTACATTTATGCTCCCTATCGAACCTCTTCCTGCTTCCATTTTTCCCCTTTTGATCGCATAACGCTAAACCCCAACCCTTTTAAAACGAAACCACATTTTCCCGCACGTCTTAAAAATGAATGCATAAGATCATTTTTATAGGCAAGTGATTTATATACATACAATATATACTTTACGTGATAAATTATCCACATGTACCTAACTGATATGATTTTATGACCCTCATTCACAACATAAAAATACTTTCAAATAATTGATTTTGTGAGAATGAAAAATCCATTCTATTGAACTTTTCTTTTTATGGTTACAAATCCACCAAGAACAAAACCAAAAAAAAAAAAAAAAAAGTGGAAGAGCATCAACAATGGTACAAATTCTAACAAGTTTCTACTGAGATAAAGAGGCATAATAGCATTCATAAATAATAGCAAAGAACTGCTTTTATACAACAGTTACACAATTATATCCATGGATTAATAATACAAGATACAGCAAAACATTTTCATCTAGTTCAACATTTGCTGACTAATTTCTACTCTGACCTGTTGTTTACCGTTTGCATAATCTAAACCACTTCTGAAATTCAAAATCTTCGAAATGATCCGTCTACCATCCTCTAGCATGGAAGGATACAATGCTATTTCACCTTATCTAAAAATCATTGCTGAACCACCTTAACAGAAAAGTTAGGCCTCGGGATCAGTGAAGTTTGGACTCTCGAGTTCACCCATACTTGCAGAAGCAAAAGACTCATAGGATTCTACAGTTGAGAGTGAAGAAGCAGTGTCAGCTGAGTCCCACTCTACATCATCGTTTAGGATAATATGTCCCTCATTGATATCAGAGTCATCAGACCCAGATCCTCCTAATAGAAGTTTATTTATTGCTGACTTTGCAGTTTCGACAAACCATTCGTCCTCTGGGAGTGCACTAATAAGAAAATTGTACTTTGAGTTGCTAGTAGAGAACAGAGGTAAAAACAAATTGATTCAACAATAATGGGAGTAGTACCTTGGGTCTATGCCTCTAGCAGAGAAGGTCCTAATTGCTCGAGCAATTATGGCGGATGCAATCTGGTGTACATGGCGAGATGGGTAACCCGCAAAACGTGCAATTTCAACGGTGAAGTGCATATCAAGAATGAGCTGCCAAGAAGAATTAAATGAGAGCTTGTTGGATACATAGAGAGCGAGATAGGTAATGAATTTTTCTTGGTTGCTAACTTCTAAAATACAAGTATTTTATACAAGTATTTTAAAGTGACATTCACAGATTACGGTATTTCAATTAGAAATCCATTAGTTCCTTGGAGGTTTCTCCGTTTTTCATTCCTAGTTTCACTGCTCTTATTAATTCCAAAATATCCAAAATAATTAGCCTCCTATTGCTGATGATTTCATAACCAAATAAACATATCTTTTTCATGACATCTATGTCCGATCATTCCCAATTCAATAGTTACCTAGAGATAGAAAATAAAAGACCAATGTTTGGGGAAACTATACATTTGTCATAAAGAATAAGGGTAGTTGAAATGGGAGGTAAATCATAAATCCAAAACAAACGAGTTTGGAGTCATGACAAGAACGTAACACTACCTGTTGCAACCCAAGTGGCTGAATTGGAGATGATTCATCCTCAAACACAGCCCAGAATTCCTGTTCAGCAGACAACCAAATCACAACTGTCTCTGTCAACCTAGCAAGCAAAATTTTCTGTAACTTATCTTTTCCAAGTAGCACATCTCCAGCAACAGTTGCCAACTGCTGAAGCTTTGCAAACAGTGCCTGCAACAATACCACCAAATCTCATAATAAGAACCAGATGAATGTGTTGTTTGCGAGGGTTTACATGTCTGAATGTAAACCAAGTTCGTAACAACAGCTGAAGCTCAACATACTACATAAACCAAGGTGCATGGCTATTATATCCATGGGGGGACTGACCTGAGTTATCAACAATGATATGCTTTCAAAGAAGCAATGCTGATATTATGAAAGTAAATATAGAACACCATCAAAATGATGATAATCAAGATTTCCAAAATGGATAGAATGCATTATAAATAATACAACAAGAAAAGAGAAGACAATGACCACATCCAAGTGTTAGCATACAAAGGCCACACAGAAAACCTCAACTTTACAGTAAGAAAGATTACCTGAAATGGAAGTGAAGGCAGAGGATCAAAATCCCAATGCATATCCTCATTTCCACTTAAATATATTTGTCCGTTCAATCGTGTTTTTCCTTCTCTCGAATAGATGAAAGTAAGAACATATTGCCGACAAAAGTGATCTCTAAGTTTGTCAAATGATTGCTGAAGATGGCGCTTCCAATCTTTTAGTTCGGTCGTAGTGCTGGCATTATGTGAAATTGTTTCATTTCCCGCATCTTTGCTTTCATTCTTGGGATTCCAGACTTTTGATACAGTATTTGGTAGAAGTTCATCCATCACTGTAAACGCTACTCCTAAGAGTGCAAGTTGCTCTGAATCTGTCTCAGCTCTAAAGGGTATGGCTTCCTTCAACTCTGTAAGGTTGTCATCATCTGAAGGACCTGGTAAGGCCCTAATCAGCGCATCCAAGTATTTATCAAACAGCTGTGAAACTCTAGTCAATACATTTCCTCCAAAATGCAAAACAACCAAGGGGGTTAGCTGCTCCAATATCTCCTGTAAAAGTTATTATTACGTTAAAATCGGCGGTTGAGTCATCAAGAACTATTTGAGTAGCAATTAGTCAATACAACATACACATACGGGAAAATAAAGAGAGAGATAAAATGAACTGCAAAGTTTTAACTCGAAACATACTCTAGGTATAAATACATATGCACCTAGAATATTGACTACACAGACGCTCCTACTCACGTTGTAGAAACATAAGGATTCATGAGGCCACATCCACTGACCCACATGAAGTCAGGATTAACATAGAAACTTAATTATGAAACCCTTGCTTGTAAGCCTCACAACAGAAATATAAATTCTCGCACTTACTACCTGTTCCATGACATATACACAGCAGTGTGCTTACACAGCTTTAGAATTTTGATAGACAACAATAACAGCATGCACCAGCCAAAATCATCTAAGGACTAAATTATCCTGGACCATATAGCTCAAAGTTTATCAGGTATATTATCCTCCCTGACACCTTTTCAAGAAATTCAAAAAAAATGTTTGAACTCTGTACAAACAAATTGTCCACAATCATCAGCTGAACCTTAACTTTTCAAGAGCAATCGGGCAAAGCCACATCATTTAGATTCTTGATAATTAAAATAGTTGAAACAGACAGTGAGGTTAACACAAACACAAAGAGGAAAAAAATCCTTCTAAGAATATAAAAAAAGATACCTACTTACCTCAACAATGTGCATAAATGTAATTCCACTATCAACAAGCATCCTATCTGAAGATGTCGCAAACAGAGATAATGGAGACATAAAGTGAGGTGACAACAGTAAGCTTTCATCAATATCCTCCAAGTTGAACACCATTTTTCTAGCCCGTCTAAAATTCAATTCTAAGACTTCTTCAATGAAGGGCCGCAAGAGCAACAAAAGTAACCTCGACAATTTTAGGCCTTGTGATTCCAACATTGAGCAGTAGTTAACACTAGCCTCAACACAAATGTTAGCTGCACGTAAAGCAGATATTGTATCTGAAGGTGGCGCATTCTCCTTCACCAACCGTACAAAATATTCAATTTCCCACTCTGCCCATTGAACGACTCTATTACTATATACAGGATTGTCACCAAAAATCAAACCAGAGTCTTTAGTTGTCAATGAGATTGTAGAAAAAACAAGCTTAGATATTGTTGCAGGAAATACTTTGGGACACACAGAACATGAAGGAAGATAAACCTCAAAGCTCCTTTGGAGACGGGACCCATAATATTTCAGCAGTAACTGGTGAGCTAAAGCACCCTTGCCGAGTTTGATTAAATCAGATAAGGCTTTCTTCAGTTCTAGAATTCTAACTGAGGGCTGTTCAGTAATCTTAACCAACTGATCCTCAACCATTTCCTTTCTTTTCAAGAAAGCACTCTTGAAAGAGGATAC
>SKCR01011208.1:0-21854 GCA_019454045.1 Zanthoxylum bungeanum | reverse complement strand
AAAGAAATTCAGAGCCGTCATGACTGGATCACCTTCTATTTAGAGAGAATTGTATAAAAAAAAAAAAAAAAAATCCGTCTATGATTCCATAAAATTTAAAGAAACTCAGAACCACCCTGATTGGATCATCTCCTATTTAGGGAGAACTGCAAATTGTGCTCAGGCATTATTTATTTTGTTCAATGAGTTCATCATTGCTCAAAATAATTCATACATAATTCAAAATGATGAATCATTGAACTAAAAATACAATGCACTGGGCATCTTGTAGAAGTCAGCGATACCAATAAATATGTTCACATAGCCCCCAAGAGATGTGGCTTGTTGGTAAAAATCTTAAGATTTGGTTAACAAATCCTGGATTCAAGTCCAAGAGGTGCATTTTTTATAAAAATCTTAGGTAGTCAGAGTTTTTATCTGTTCCATGTAAATTCGAGTCGGGTGATTTGACGGCGAGATTTTCAACATTTTCATAATGTTAACATACTCAAAAATAAACATATCCATATATAATGCAGGCTTAAGTCCTCTGTATATACCTAATAATATTTAAGACTTCGTTTGAGTTGGCATTATAATAGACCAACTGGAACTCAGAAGATGTATTGTAAGGCATATTTGCTATATGTGAAAGTGAAAATTGTTTGTGGGTCCTAAGCAATTTTCTTCATGGAGTTGGTTTCTTCTCTTGGGAGAGTAGTGGATACATGTACCATAACTTGTTTATTCGGAGAATGTGTGTGATTTTCGTTTGCACTTTCTTCTCTTAGAGCTCGAGAAAAGAAATGTAACAAGTCCTCATTTAGTCGGCCAGAGTCCTCTATTTATAGCATTTTTTTAATTGACGCGTGATTCAAGACCTAATCTTGTTCGTTCATTCTTCTATGATTGATCTTATTGGTTTTTACAATGTCATGCGGTTTACTTAAGAGATCACGTGTTTGAAATCTTTTCAGAGTCATTTATTCGTTTGTAACATGTTTCCGTGATTAGGCACATGATATTTATGTTGGGGTTGGTGCGCTAAACGTTAATTTGTATCGTTTGTATGTCATGTTAATGAATATAAGTAATTATTTTTTCATGATATTACTTATTAAAAGATAACATCTCTTATCTTTTATATACATATTCGATTTAATTTAATTTAGATCGAAAATAATTGAAATTTAATGATGTATATATTAGACAAAAAATCAAGAATATACAATAATCACACAATTACAACGAGGTATGTAATTGACATTGTGAGATGTCGATACATGTGGTATATTCTCAATTAAAGTTTTTAGTCGAGATTTGCTGACACGGGTCGGTTAGTAAAATCTGTTGAGACCAGTACATGTTGTATATCGAGACTTGTTTCGATGGTTTATCCCAATGAACCATGAGTATTGAGAGACTCATATAGACATATAAGTGTTTATTTGATGAGCCGAAGTATTCTTAATAAATGATACATCAAAGTCAATAGGATTCTTCATGAGTCTAGGAGCATATCTAGTCATTTGACTTGAGATACCATTGTGGATGTATGAGTGATCTTCCACACTTTGACAACAGTTACGTCACTGATCAATCTAGATGACAGCTCCCCATGTTCGTTGGGTGTGGACCAATGCCCATGATATCATGTGATATATCCATAGATGATCTCACAGTCCTGTGTGCATGATTCGAGTGTCCATTTTCGTGATCTTTAAAATACTTGGCTGCGATACATTCTGAAATGGAGTTCCGAATGTTGATTAAGAGATCACGAACATGTCACGATATATATGGATTGTAAACCTACGGAGATTTGATGTTGTATTTATATCTATGGTACAGTTCGGTTACCCTATGACCGAATGACTATACAATATGGCTAGAACTCAATTTGTATGGTTCAACGCGATTATTTATGGTCATTATAATTTACGAATGAGCGAATTATGGACACAGAATGTGTTCCATGAAAAATATACCTGAACCTAGAGAGTCCACAATAAATCATACTCGTAGAGCACTAGGGCAATTAATTACGAATAATATTGATTATTCGTAACTTTACATATGTCAAAGTATTTTTATATCTAATGTGTATATGTATGTACATAATTTAATTAGATACACATTAGATCCGATTGTATTTTGACACTTGTCAAAAAATAATTATTTAATTAATTAAAGTTAATTAATTTAATAATTATTTATTTCAGAATATTCTTGGAATATTCCAAGCATATAAGATAAGCTTGATTCTTGGAAAAATATTAACCATACATTTGTGACATATTTGGCATTATTTTTGGCTATATAATTAAGTTATCAAAATGAGCAAAATACATATCCCCTATGCAAAGCCAATTTTTGGCAATTTGGTTCATTTGATGGCTTGGAGAAATTTTTCTATGAATTGTTCATAAAATGGAGAGCAAAATTAAGATTTTATTAGGATTTGATCAATTCACCAAAATTAGAGAAAGTGGAAGAATAATTGGAAGCAACCAAACTTTATATTTGTGAAATTAAGGTAATTTCTAATTATATTTGGTTAAAATGGTTTTTTTATGTTTCCAATGGACTATATTTGATATAATTGAAGTTTTTTCATTATTTGGTATTAATTGATGTTTAGAAACCCTAATAGGAAGCCTTTAATGTATGTGTGAAATTAATTTGACTGATTAGTGTAATTACGTCAAATTATGATGTATGACACAAATTGCCATTTTAGAGTTGCTTAAGCCACTCATTGGTGACCTAAAATTGTTCTTCGATTGATTTATGGTGGTTGACAGTCAATTGGAAATTATGGATTTGGATTTACATGATTTTAATTAATTAGGTGATAAATTGATTAATTATGAAATTAATTCAATTATGACTTAATTTGTGAAATTTAGAGGTTTTCGATGAAATTGGATGTGTTATAATGTGTAGAGAAAATTCCCGTAATTTTTGGAATCATCGGAAGCGTTTTGAGAATTTTCCGTAAATATCGCATTAGTGGCAACATCATAATTTATTGAAATTATAATTATTTGGCCACTACTATACTCAGAATCATTATGAAATTACGAAAAATTACTGAAATTATGATTATTTGTGCACTGCTACAATACTCTGAATTTACTGAAATTATGAACTACTATAGTAGTGTGTACGATTTGTAGGATGATGGCATAATGAGTATTGTATTATGTACGATTATATATATATCAATTTAGTCGTAAATATTACGAGCTATTTTGATATGTTATAAACTATAGGATGCCATTTAAACATGTTATGTAATTTCTTTTAGATATTAAGAACTATTTCTTATTCATGGAGATCATAATTTGCAATCATTAAGGTTATGTAGATAAGATTTTTAATCCGATAATGATGGTAGATGGTCTATGTTATAATGAGTAAGAAAATATGCAGTAAGAGTGTCACAGTTGATTCCACTGTATGCGTGGAATTATTTATAACTAACGAAGTATTGGTTTAAGAAGTTGTTAAGTGACTTTAGAGATTAGAAGTATTAATAATAATGTTATGCTTGCGGTTGTCTGTATAATATTATGAACTAAACCCTTAAATATTTGGACAACTAAGTAGTTGAAATGAGTAAGACCAATGCTCTTGCACGTCCAAGAAACACTCCATTCTTGCCTTAGACATAATATAGCCTTTATATAAATTCTCATGGATGGTCCAAACTCCAGAATCCAATGAATCTCTTAAATCCACCAAAATAACCCAAATACACAAATATGACCAAGCCATGCAATCAACCACAACTTCAAGTTAACTTGGCCCAAAAAACGGAGCTCATTGTGGTTCTCATTAATTAAGAACCTTTATCTTTTAACAAAATAAAGTGACTTGTGTCATCTTGAGGGAGTGGATTCTTCTTTGGTTCTATAGAGCAAAAGCTTGTCAACGTGTGGCAAACGTTGTGGCGTTGTATCGCTGTTTAAGATTCTCCAAAGAAATAAAAAAAAGTTCTTAAGTGCAATGTTCCTTAAGGGTTAGACTGGATCTTGGAAAATTTTTATTCTTATAAAATCAATATTCGTGGTTTTTGGGGCTTAGAACACGTGGAGGGGTTTTTTGGAATCAAACATAATGAGGTTCTTATCATTTCCGAATGATGCATTAGCAGTGGTGGGATTTGCACAGTCTTCGTATTTTTACTGTAAATCTCTCATCTGATATTAGATTTTGGTGATTCAAGTTACATTGGGAAGAGAACGCATGGATATACAACTTTGTACTTTATGTAAAAGTCTAATTCGGGATCGTTCTTGGTTAAATATGAACACAAGTTATCCATACTGCTTTTATGATTTATATTTTTTAAGGTTATGTGATGTTTAAGTGTTGGGCTGAACTTTAATTAAATTAAAAAGTCCATGCATGAAACTTTAAAGGCTTTTATGTGTTATTGGGTTTATTTTACTAGGGTTTTATTATGTTTGGGTAGAATTAGGATTAACCATCTATTTAAAGGGGCATTATTTATTGTAATGAAAACAACACATCTTTTAATAAAAATAAAATATTTTCGTGAGCTTTGAGAAACCTTTAACTTGTTCTCACAGGTTTTGGCTTATCAAAGGTTTGCTAACCCTTTGTGGCGCTCCCATTAGAACTCTAGGCTTTTATCGCTTGTTCTTCAAAGGTTTAGAGTTCTGATTCTGCACTGCCTTGGTTTTATTGGGAATGATCTCAATCTCGTGTGGGTTTGCTTGGCTTTTTCCAGGCAGGTTTTCATCACAACAGTCCTGGGAAATGTCATAAAGATCTATGAGTTATGTTAGTTATGTTACGAGTCGTGCTGTGCACATTGTTATATATATATAAAAATAAAATTTTTGATTTGTACGAGTAATTGTGGGTACGAAATTCTTAAGTATTGATGTTGAGAATTGATATAACTTGGGTTGGGACTAGAGGTCTTTTTTGCATATCTGATGATTATTACAGGTCGTTTTGGTGCTTGACTCTGTTGTAGATTTTTCAATTTTAGGATGCATCAGGTCCATTTTTTTTAGAATTGAGGCTCGGTGAGATAGCTTATTCATGTCTCCTAGCATTAGCATCTTGCCTCCGGAATGATGTTACAAATATGTATCGTCAACATTTGACGAAAGTTACCCTGGTGTTTAACGCGTATACTGTTGTGAGATTATCGTACCGTAAGTATACAATGTCAAGTTTTAGTAAAATATAAGTAAAGAATGTCGAACTCACATGGATTGTAATCAAATTGTCACTAAGTACTATAATTGATAAACTTAACTTTATTTAGAAAGTAATTTAAGATAAACTAAATTAAAAATAAAAACTAAGAAACAAGATATCTAAACTTTTAATTTGAGAAAGACAATGATATGAGGTATTCTAGAGTCTGATTTCACATAACTATCCTCTATGTATTTGTTATGCCAATCAATTATTATTCACTTTCTTAGTTTATAAGTCAAGAATCCTAAGATATTCTAACTCCCTCTCTCGAGTGCCGAGTGAAAATATTATCAATTACTGACTTCGATATCCCTATAAAAATCTAGTAATCAACAATTCATTATGCTATGTGATTCTCTATTAACGACTTCAAATGGATTATAAGTTCTCCCGAACTCTATAAATCTCCTCGGTTATATTCTCTAGATCCTATTCAAAATCCCCTCTCCCGAGTGATAGATTCTAAACATGCATCATCTTAAATTGTGGCCAACAAACTAGAAGCATTAAACACAAGAGAATATAAATAAACTGAATTAAAACTTCATAAAAATCAAATTGGAAAACAATACATAGGTTCAAGCATAAGCTACATCATCCTCTAGAATAATAGAGTTTAGTTCATGACCAAAGATAAAATGAAAATAGGGTCATAAACATATTAGAAATTATTAGAGTTTGAAAAAGAAACTAGATGATAAAACCCGAATCGAATCCCTTCATCTTCGGACGTCACCCCATTCGACTCCTCTTGTCGCTCTTCAATCCTCCTCCATGGATCTCTCTAAAATAGGTGTTTAGAGCTCTTTTTGTGTGTATTTTTCTTCTCCTTAGGGTTTTGGAAGAGTTTCTATATGTTGGGGTATACGCAGCGGAAGGGCGCGGGGGAAGGCGAATTTTTAAACATTTTAAAATTTTTCCTAGCGAATTAATAAATATCAAATATTTGTAATTCACTCAAATAAGTTTAAATATATTATTTATTAACATTTAATAATATAATATATTTCGTTACACGATGAATTATTTTACGAAAATATTTTTCGACAAATACTACGCGTAACGGACAAATGGTCAAACCGGTTGACCATCAGCCGAGTCGGGGCGACCGGGTCACTCGAGCAGTGTTCGGTCAGCCATTGGGCTGCCCGAACAGTGCCCAGTTCGCTGGGTTCACAACCGCGACACGACGAGTCCGTTTCGACGCGAAGTTAGTTGTTTTCTCGCGTTTTCGCCCCAGAACAATTTCTGAAATTTATCCACCACCCAATACACATACAAAGTCATCCAAATAACATAATTTTACATGAAAAATATTCTGATTTAACAACTAAAACTAGATCTGATCCAATTTTTATTTTTATCCAATTTTCATACCAAAATTCAATTTGTTCACAAATTAATCCAATTAATTTACACAAAATTTATCACCACAATATAAAGCCTCAAGAATAATTCTAGGTAATATTAGAGTGGTAATATCACTCTAGAATGATAATTTTTAATTTTTAGAATAATTCCCTAATTATTAAAGAATTATTAAGGTTTATAAACTATCAACACCAAGTTTTGTTTCAAACATATATATCCAAGATTCATATGTATTTTAAGCATGCAATATATATCTTATAAAATATCTTATAAATATTTACATGCTTGAGAAACAAAATCTTAACAAATAGAAATTAGGAACTCTTGATTACCTTAATACAAGCTCCAATTTCTTTGATTTTCTCCTCTTTGGTGTTGATCAATTTCAATAAACCCTAATCCCTCTTTTTCTTTATTTTTTTAACACATGAGAATGGCTTAAAGCTTACAAAATGAAAATAATTTTCATTTTTATATTTTTCCTCTCCATTTTCGAAAATTGGGGAAAATATTAGCCAAAAATAATAATTTTTGTGACCAAAATTTTGACACCATTTGATCTTATCCAAAAATAATTATTATTTTGATTTTTGTTAATTAAAAACCATGTATCCAAATTACATGGTTTGACAAATCAAAATTTGCCAAAAAGTAAAGAATATTCAATGTAATATTCTTAATTAAAATAAATAAATAAATAAATTATTTTTATTATTAACAAAAAGACAAAATAAATACATGGAGAGAATATTCCAAAAATATTCTTCCATTTTTAATAATAATAATAATAATTAATTAACAATTAATTAATTAATTAATAATAACAAAACAAGGGTCAAATTCCAATAGGTTAATAATGTGTATCTAATCTAAATTATGTATCGTATACAAATACACATTATTTAATATGCATGTGTAAACTATGAATAATCTGAATTATCCATAATTAATTGTACAAGTGCTCAATGAGTACACTTTATATTGTGGGACTCTCTAGGTTCAAGTTTATCTATCACTGAAACCATTTCCATGTCCGTAATTTGTCCACTCAAAAATTACGACTACCACAGATAATCGAGTTGAACCATCCAAGTTGAAGTCATTGCATATATATAATCCCTCTATCATAGGTTATCCGAATTGTTCCAAAGATATAGATTAAGCGTCAAATCTCCGCTATAAACAATTCATGTGTCGCAACATAATTATGATTATTCAATAAATATTCGGAACTCGTTTCTGAATCATACCTCGGCCAAGGATTTCAAAGAATCACAAATTGGACACCTAAATCCCGTATACGGGACTGATAGATCCTCTCTGGATACATCACAGGATATCGTGAGTATCAGTCCATACCCAACGAACGGATGTCTGATCTTAAAAGATCGTTGACGTTACTGCCATCAAAGTATGGTGGATATCTCACATATCCACAATGGTATCACAAGTCAAAGGAGCTAATATGATATTCGACTCATAAAGATTCTTATTGACGTTGGTGTACCATATATCAGGAATCTTCGAATGAGTCGTTCATTATATATCCAATAAATACCTACGTGTCTATATGAGTCTCCCAGGACTCATGGTTTACTGAGATAAACCATTAGAACAATTCTAATATACGACACGTATCGGTCTCACAGGTTTACAAACTGACCAAGTACGTAAACCTTGACTAGGAATAATTAAAGAATGAATTGTATTGTGACATTTCTCAGTAATAATTGTGGCGCTTTTGCAATTACGTCACAACTATTCATTGTAAGGTCTTTTACGCCTTTACCATATAATAGATTACATTGATGAAAATTACTAAATTGTATTCATAATAAAATAGAAATATACATTGTATTTACAATAAATACAGTAAAATTTGGCGCGCCGAGCACCAACTCCAATATTTTCTCCCATTTGCTTTAGTGCCAAATTTGATGGTATCTAATACCCATTGCCTCTACATGTCTATCATATAGTCTCAGAGGCTTGGCCTTTGTAAGCGGTATGTTATGTTGTCCTCTCCAGATATCTTGCATATGGCAACATCTCCTCGAGTTATGATTTCATGAATAATGTGGTACTTTCGCTCCACATGTTTCGATTTTCGATGCGCTCTCGGTTCTTTTACCTGTGCAATGACATCACTATTATCACAGAACAACGGGATCGAATCCTCGATGCTTGGGACAACTCCCAAATTAGTGATAAATTTTCTAATCCATACAGCTTCCTTTGCAACATCTGATACCGCAATATATTCCACTTCAGTGGTGGAATCAGCTGTTGATCCTTGTTTGGAACACTTCCTACTAACTACAACATTATTAAGAGTAAATACAAAACCTGAGGTAGACTTTCTATCACCAGGATCTGACTGAAAGTCGGAATCTGTATATCATCTTATTAGTAAATCACATTCTCCATAAATAAGAAATTTATCCTTAATACCTTTCAGATACTTTAGGATATGTTTAACGGCCATCCAATGGTCGTTACTTGGATTTGACTGATATCTGCTTGTAACGCTTATTGCATGGCTAATATCAGGTCTCGTACATAACATGACATACATGATGCTTCCTAAGCATAATGCATATAGTTGACTAGACATTCTAGCTTTTTCATCTTCCGTATGAGAACACATCTTCTTCGAAAGTGAATTCCATGTCGAAAAGGTATATTAGCAATTTTTCAATTGCTAAAGTTGTAAGGATCTTATCTATGTACGAAGATTGATATAACCCAATCAGCTTCCTTTCTCTATCTATATAGAGTTTTATACCAAGTATATAAGAAGCTTCACCCAAGTATTTCATGGAGAAGTTTTTACAGAGATATGCTTTAACACCCTGCATCATTCCAATATCATTTATATGATCATAATGTCGTCAACATACAGTGCCAAGAACACTATCATATTCCCACTAACCTTCTTATAAACATAAGGTACTTCTTCATTTTTGAGAAAACCAGAAAATCTAATTACTTCATCAAAATAAAGATTCCAACTCCGCGAAGCTTGTTTCAGTCCATAAATGGACTTCTTAAGCTTACATACCATGCCAGTTTTGGCTGGAGATAAAACCCTCCGGCTGTTCCATATAGATTTCTTTATTAAGAAATCCATTAAGAAAAGCCGTTTTGATATCTGATTATCAAATATCATAATCATGGTAAGCAGCGATAGCCAATAAATTCCTAATAGAATTTAGCATCGCTACTGGTGAAAAGGTTTCATCATAGTCCACACCTGGCCTTTGAGTGTAACCTTTAGCAACCATTCGGGCTTTGAAGGTTTTCAACCTTCCCATCAGGCCTGCACTTCCTTTTGTAAACCCATTTACAAACCAACGGGAACAATTGCCACAGGAAGCGGAACCAAGTCCCATACTTGATTTTGATGCATAGAGTCGATTTCGGAATTCATGGCTTCCTTCCATTTAGCGGAATCAATGTCTAACATTGCTTCTCTATAGGCATATGGATCAGTCTCCTCAACAAGGAGCACATCGAGACTCTTGTCTTGTATCAAATACAAGCGCTCAGGAGGTCTCGATATCTTAGTAGACAAACGAAGGAACTAGAAGGTTCTGCTTCTGTCTGAATCTGTGATTCCTCTATCGGTCTGTCATTTATAGGTTGGACTTCATCAAGTTCAACCATTCTATGATTACCGCCTTCTGCCAAAAATTATTCTTTAAGAAATCTGGCAAAACGAGCTACGAACACATTTCGATGCTCAGGTTTATAGAATTGATATCTTTTGAAATTCAAATGATATCCAGCAAACCTAATTTTTCGCCCTCGAGGTAAAAATTTATCGTGCTGCGTCACCTTGACGTATGCATGACAACCCCAAACCCTAATATAATTATGTTTCGGTTTTCTACCAACCCATATCTCATATGAAGTAGTGGGAACAGCTTTAGAGGGAACCCTATTCAACAGATGTGCATCAGTAGAAGAGCAATACCCCAAAAAAGTAAGGTATATCTGTAAAACTTAACATTGATCGGACCATATCCAATAAAGTCTGATTTCTCATTTCAAACACTTCATTGTGCTGTGGAGTACCCGAATGAGTATATTGAGCGAGAATCCCACTCTCTTTAAGATACTCGGTAAATTCACTACTCATATATTCACTGCCTCGATCTGATCGAAGGCATTTGATGAATTTACCAGTTTATTTTTATACTTCGTTTCGAAATTCTTTGAACTTTTCAAAGGTTTCCGATTTATATTTCATCAAATAAACATAACAATACTGTGAAAAATCCTAGGTAAATGTTACGAAGTAAGAAAAACCACTATGAGCAGTGTGACTTATAAGACCACATACATCACTATGTACGAGCTCCAATAAGTCAGTGGCCCGATGTCCGACACCAGTAAATGAGGCTTTGGTCATTTATCCCTGAATATAAGATTCACAAGTTGGAAAAGATTGTGTGGTTAGATTCTCAATCAAACCATTCTTAACCAACTGGTTCAGGAGTCGTACACATATATGACCTAACCGCATATGCCACAATTCAGTATCAGTTATATAAGATCTTTTACGTTTAATATCCCCTATTTCATAAACATCTCTAATGGCATGCAAAATATAACGACCTTGCGAATTTGAACATTTATGTAACAAAACATCATTCAAATCATATCTATATATATAGAACGATTCTTAATATGTAAATGATATCCTTTTGTATCTAATACAAACAATGAGATAATATTAGCTACACAACCAGACACAAAAAGGCAATCTGTCAAAATGATGCTGCCTCTGGATAGACGGATCTCGTATTCACCAACGGCTGCTGCAGATAAAGAATCTTCATTCCCAAAATGCAGCTATATCTCGCCTAGATTAAGCATCCTACTGACCCTCAGCCCCTGCAATGAATTGTAGATGTGAGTCGGACTAGCAGAATCTAAAACCCATCCAGAACCAATGGCTTCACAAGATAAAGAGATATCAATTATAGGAAAATAAACATACCTGATGCGAAGGCTCTCTCCCGTCTGACGGAAGCTATGTAGTCTGGACAATTACGCCTCCAATGTCCAATCTTGCCACAGTGGTGGCACTTGTCCTCAGCGGATTTCTTTTTCGACTTGCTAGGCTTCGCAACCTTTCTTTTGGGTGTAACACCAGAACCAGTCTTTTTTGCCTTTTCCTTCTTCTTCTTGCCCGATCTCGTAGATTGAGAAGAAGAACTAGGCAAAGAAAACTTCGAGATGAGTGTCGGCACACCCTTCTTGATGTCATCCTCAACAGTCTGAAGCATCATATGTAACTGACTGTAGGAACAAAGAATACCATGCATGTTGAAGTTCATAATGATATGGGAATACACCGGTGAGAGTGAGCTAAGAATCAAATTACTGCCCAATATCTCATTTAGCTAAAAGTCAAACTTTCGAAGCTGCTCAATGAGATCCATCATGTGCAGGACATGTGGACTCACTGGCTTGCCATCAGCCAAACGAGCGTGGAACAATTCCATGGAGATTCTGTACACCAGGGTCTGCTCCTGGTTTAGAAATAGCTAATGAAGCTGAGTTATGACACTGAAGGAGTCAGACATATCAATATATTGCCTTTTTAGATCAGAAGACATAGTATAGAGAATGAGTGACCTGACTCTTAGATCATCATCTCTCTATTTCTGAAATATCTCCATCTCTTCAGGTGTCGACTCCAGAGTAATATCCAACGGTACTGGATTATCCAGTACATAACCCAACTTCTTGGACCTCAAGACAATCTTAAGATCCAATTCCCATTCACTAAAGTTCTCAGGATCAGTCAATTTGTTCGCATCCAGGACACGAGCAAAATGATTATAAGAAGTAGTAGCTGCCATCACAAACTTCACAAAAGAAACATGAGTTAGCAGATAAAAGTAATATCATCAATATCACAAAACATCCAACATTTCATTGATTTTTAATATAAGGATGCCCTTCCACTATTTACATAAATTGATAATCCCCAAACAAAATACAAGATTCAACAATTAAATTAAATTCTATAGCAGGAAATATACCTCACAAATATATTTAAACACACATCTTTGGCACATTGTGCCCAAATATATTTGAAATTAGGTAACAATTACCAATCACATCTAATGTGACTCTTTTAAAATAGGTCCTGAACCATTTCCGATCCTCACTACTTTGGCATCTATTGGATGAGGCGTATTCAAGGCAATACTCGCCAATGAACACATCCAAGGTACTTATGCACTACCTCACAGTTTTTGCATCTATTGGCATGCACTTTCGCTGGAATTTGTTTCTTATCAAATAAGTTTTACCGGTATAAATAAATTTCCATTAACCAAAGCCGCACTACTTTGACAGATACAACCATGGTATCAGGAAAAATATTTATATCTGTATTGACGAGACAGACCCATTAGCGTATATTACACTCACAAAACACAAAGCCTTATTATGGTGGTTTTACAAATACTGTCAAACAGTTAATATAATTGATCCAATCAATTAACTCTCAAGCATTTGTAAAATAAATTTACTTTATTATCAAATATTTAAGGCATGAAAAATTTATTTTGGATGTGGGATTAGACGCTCTAATACCATTTTATTGGGGTATACGCAGCGGAAGGGCGCGATGGAAGACGAAAATGGTTTTTAAACATTTTAAACTTTTTTTCGAGTGAATTAATAAATATCAAATATTTTTAATTCACTCAAATAAGTTTAAATATATTATTTATTAATATTTAATAATATAATATATTTCGTTACACGACGAATTATTTTACGAAAATATTTTTCAACAAATACTACGCGTAACAGGCAAACGGTCAAATCGGTTGACCATCTGCCGAGCCTGGGCAACTTGATCACTCGGGCAGTGTTCGTTCAGCCCTTGGGCTACCCGAACAGTACCCAGTTCGCTGGGTTCACAACCGCGACACGAAGAGTCCGTTTCGACGCAAATTTCACTATTTTCTCACGTTTTTACCCTGGAATAATTTCTGAAATTTATCCACCACCCAATAAACATCCAAAATCTTAAGAAAATAGAAATTAGGAACTCTTGATTACCTTAATCCAAGCTCCAATTTCTTTGATTTTCTCCTCCTTTGTGTTGATCAATTTCAATAAACCCTAATCCCTCTTTTTCTTTATTTTCTCAAAACATGAGAATGGCTTAAAGCTTACAAAATGAAAATAATTTTCATTTATATATTTTTCCTCTCCATTTTCGAAAATTGGGGAAAATATTAGCCAAAAATAATAATTTTTGTGACCAAAATTTTGACACCATTTGATCTTATCCAAAAAAATAATTATTATTTTGATTTTTGTTAATTAAAAACCATGTATCCAAATTAATGGTTTGACAAATCAAAATTTTCCAAAAAGTAAAGAATATTCAATGTAATATTCTTAATTAAAATTAATTAATTAACTATTTATTTAATTCATTTTATTATTAACAAAAAATAAAATAAATAAATAGAGAAAACATTCCAAGAATATTCTTCCATTTTTAATAATAATAATAATAATAATAATAATAATAATTAATTAACGATTAATTAATTAATAATAATAATAACAAAACAAGTGTCAAATTCCAATAAGTTAATAATGTGTATCTAATCTAAATTATGTATCGTATACAAATACACATTATTTAATATGCATGTGTAAGTTATGAATAATCCGAATTATCCATAATTAATTGCCCAAGTGTTCAACGAGTACACTTTATATTGTGGAACTCTCTAGGTTCAAGTTTATCTGTCACGGAAACCATTTCCATGTCCGTAATTTGTCCACTCACAAATTACGACGACCATAGATAATCGAGTTGAACCATCCAAGTCGAAATCATTGAATATATATAATCCATCTGTCATAGGTTACTCGAATTATTCCAGAGTATATATTAAATGCCAAATCTCTGATATGAACAATTTATGTGTCGCGACATAATTATAATTCTTCAATAAATATTCGGAACTCGTTTCTGAATCATACCTCGGCTAAGGATTTCAAAGAATCACAAATTGGACACCTAAATCCCGTACATGAGACTGACAGATCCTCTCTGGATACATCATAGGATATCGTGAGTATCAATCCATACCCAACGAACATGCGAATGTCTGATCTTAAAAGATCGTTGACGTGACTGCCATCAAAGTATGGAGGATATCTCACATATCCATAATATTTATCCAATAAATACCTACGTGTCTATATGAGTCTCCCAATACTCATGGTTTATTGAGATAAACCATTGGAACAATTCTAATATACGACACGTACTAGTCTCACGGCTTTACTAACTGACCAAATATGTATACTTTGACTAGGAACAATTAAAAAATGAATTTTATTGTGATATTTCTCAGTAACAATTACCGCGCTTTTGCAATTATGTCACAACTATTCATTTTAAGGTCTTTTACGCCTTTACCATATAATAGATTATATTAATGTAAATTACTAAATTTTTTTCATAATAAAACAGAAATGTACATTGTATTTACAATAAATACAACAAATTTTGGCACGCCGAGCACCATCTCCAATACTATATCTATAAGGTAGTCTTGGAGTCCTTGTGCTTATAGAATAATGATTTCTGAAGGTTCTGAGTTTCTGCTGCAGGCGTCGCGACGCCAAACGCTCGGGAATATGTATGTTGGCATCCTGGTGGCTCTTTTTTCAGAATAAGTGTTTTCTATGTATTTAGTATTCCAGCGTGCTTCCGTTGCATCCGTAAGGTCCAAAACACATACATTTGCTTCAAGATCCATGCTCCAATGCTTCCTATTAATAAAACATAAAAGAAACTACAAAATACATTAAAATGACACAAAATCTAACAAAATAGTAAGCTAAGAATGTATGAATAAGTGGGTATAAACCGCACTTATCATATACTTAATATAGCGAAAATCCTTAGGTTCATAGTCAATTGTTTTTTATACATATATATCTTATATATACGTATTCATGAAGTCCTTCCTACCTATAAATCATGGTAAAATAATCATGATGCGCTAAACCATGCAAAACGAGGTTATATCGCTAATCTATAGTCCTTCTATCATACCGTCTTCTATTTAGTAAGGTTATAATCTTTCTATCAAAATCTTATCTACTCAATATGTAACTTATCTTCATGATTATACTCCAATAATAAATAATATATATAAAAAACTTTTTTTCGATATTATTCATAGTATTTTCGAAATAATTTCCAAAACATAATTTGGGCCAAAAGATTTTCGGAATATAACTATGAAGCATCAAGAGATATAATCCAACTATATGGACATACGAGTCTTTATATTAACATATACTGATCTCCATAAGCATCGGTCCATATGTAACTGTCATCCAGCGGTCAGACCGTAAAATATTTCTGACATGTATGATATCAGACATAGAAGATCACTCACAAGACCACTGTGGTTTCTCAAGTTAAAGAACCACAATAACTACTTAACTCGAGAAGAAAACTATTGACTGTTTCATGGAATATCTATTAGTCATCTTATGTGAGTTTATTCAATATTCATTCCACTAATGAAAAGTTGCACTTTTATACGATCTTCCGCTAAGTTCAAAGTCTATTGAGACAAACCGTATGTCATTACATATATAGAAAATGCATTAGTCTTACCGATATAATGATTGACCTATGTCAAATAGATCAAGAAAAAGAATAATTTATATTTGAGAGTATGCGTGATATCTCTCAACACCATTTGCAACCCTTGCAACTATATCACCATATGTTGCAACTCTCAAGTCTTTATTAATTTCATATAAAGTTCCTAGTAGAACTAGGAATTTCTAACTCATAGAGTAATCTAACATGTAGATTTATAATATATAAATAAAAGTAAGAATTTACCATACATATGAATAAATAATCATGAAAAAAAAATTAAATTGCATAAATAATTGAATTTTCATACAAAAATTGAATGGTACTCGATCACCATTTCTAATTGTATCCATATCTCTGGTACACTTCAGATACCATATGACAGAAGAACTATACAATATGTATCGACCTCGACTTGTATGGTTCAAAATGATTATTTGTGATCGTCATAATTTGCGAGTTGGCAAATTATGGGCACGGAATGTATTCCATGATAAATATACCTGCATCCAGAGAGTCCCACTAATAAAACATATTCGTAGAGTACTGTGGCAATTAATTACGAATAATATGGATTATTCGTAACTTTACACATGTCGGGTTATTTTTATCAATAAATAATTATTTCATTTATTAAAAGTTAATTAATTAAATAATTATTTATTTCATAATATTTTTGGAATATTTCAGGCTTATAATATAAGCTTGATTCATGGTAAAATAATAAACATACATTTGTGACATATTTGGCATTATTTTTGGCCATGTAATAAAGTTATCAAAATAATCAAAATACCCCTCCCCTATATAAAGCCAATTTTTAGCCCTTTAGTTCATTTGATGGCTTGGAGAATTTTTTCTATTAATTTTTTTTTAAAAGAGAGCGCAAAATTATGGCTTTATTATAGTTTGATCAATTCACCAAAATTAGAGAAGGTGGAAAACAATTTGAAGAAACCAAAGCTTATATTGGTGAAATTAAGATGATTTCTAATTATATTTGTTTGAAAGTATTTCTTTATGTTTCTAATTGATTATATTTGATATTTCTTTCATTATTGGTAATGCATGTGTAAAGTTAATTTGACTAAGAATTATTATTGGATTGCTTTATGGTGGTTGACTCTCAATTAGTAATTAGGGATTTGGATTTGTATGATTTTGAATTAATTCAGTGATTAATTTGATTAATTATGTAATTAATTCAATTATAAATTAATTTATGAAATTTAGATTTTGTGGATGAAATTGGATGTGTTATAATGCATAGAAAAAATTCCCAGAATTTTTGAAATCGTTCCGAAAGTATTTTGGGAATTTTCCATAAATATCTCATTAGTGGCAAAATCATAATGTACTAAAATTACAATTATTTGGCCATTGCTACATTCCTCTACTACTGTAGCAGTGTGTTATGATGTGTAAATTTTTTTTTTACAATTTTTGCAATCGTTCCGGAAGCATTTTGGGAATTTTTGGCAAAATCCACACTGGGGGCAAAATGGTAATTTGTAAAAATTATAATAATCAGCCACTACTGCAATGAACGAATCACTGTAGTAGTGGGTTGGTCTGATTCCATGGCTGATTCGATTATCCGATTATCTCGGTCGGTAGATTTGGTGAACTGCTAACATGGTTAACGTGTAACCTTGGAAATGTTTTAAAAAAATTTGACCTGATTTTTTTTATGCATGTACGGGCCAGATTTGGCCCAAGGGTAAAATCAACATTTCACCCCAGGGCCAACCACCAAGCCCGAAGTCCATTAGTAAGTCCGGCCCGAAAGCAAAATATCAAACCAAGAGGCCTCATGGGCCCAAGCCCATTGTCATCGAGAGAAAACCTAAACTCTTAAACATCATCATAAAGTCGACAATTTCTAGAGATAAACAACAATTATAAAGTCGTCAGTTACCAGACATAAACCATCCATTAAGTCGCCAGTTACAGACTCCAACGGGCAGAAGAGAGACCCCACGTCAGAGGGCCTATAAAAGAGAAGAGCCAAGGCATAAAAAGGGGATCCAACATCACACAACACAACTCTCTATCACCAGAGCTCTCATAACCGCCAACCTATAGCCCTCACGGCGGCTCACAGGTATCAAGGTAACCCCGAACCTTGCTCATCCATTATTTACAGCTCGTCTTCACTACTGACTTGAGTGTCGGAGTGCCCCCAGCACCCACCACACCGGTGGGCAGTACTCCCGCTCACTCTACCTCTGTTTTGCAGGATCGCTAGTGCCCCTCCCTACAAATTCTCGATTGTGGACCTCGGGCGAAATCCAGCGTCCACAATTTGGCGCCCACCGTGGGGCCTTAGCGATTCATAGTAGACAAAGATCTCTCAGTCTACGGTTCCTAAAACACAGGCAACCATGGCTTCTAGCAGTGAGCAGACACTAGATCCTATGACTACGCATCTGATCATACTCCAAGAACGATTACGGGCCTTAGAAGAAGAGAGTCAAGCCATGCGAAGCTCCAATATAACCCTCCAGAAGAAACTGAAGCAAATCTCTTCAACCTCCCAACAACCTGATTCTCCAGACCATCCCATCAATCCTACAATCCCCACCAATCTCCTGGGGGCATTCAACAATGTGGCAAGCGAGAATCCGCCATTGGATAACAATCTACCAAATCAAGAAAGAAGTCGACATATCGCCCCAACCGACCAAGCACGGCAAGTTGCCTCCACCATGTGTAAGGAAATGAAAGAGTTCAAAGATGCAATTCTCTCCAGCCTACCTAGTGTCAGACTACCACTGAGAAAAAGCCGAGCTGGCACAATCTCAGATACACCATTTTTGGAGACCATCACTTCCATTGAGCTACCAAGGAAGTTCAGTCCTCCAGATATGAAGATGTATGATGGATCAACTGACCCAGACGACCATGTTGTCCATTACAAATACAAGATGTTATCAACGGGTCTGGCTCCTCATCAATGGGAAGCTGGTATGTGTAGAGGATTTGGAGAAACATTAGCTGGTCCTGCCCTCACCTGGTTTATCAATCTCCCATACATATCCATCGAGTCTTACCAACAGCTAGCAGACAAATTTGTGGAGCATTTCGCAAGTTCTTGCAAGCTTGAGAAGACCACCAATGACCTTAATGTCATCCAACAACAGAGAGGGGAGTCCTTGCGAAGCTACATGGCTCGCTTCAATAAAGAGAGTATAACAATCCCAGATCTCTATCAGCTTACTGCAGTGGAAGCATTTAGAAATGGATTACTTTCAGAAAGTAAACTCTACAAAAAGCTCACTAAATTTCGATGCTACACTATGGATCAAGCCATGACTCGAGCCCACATTGAGATTAGGTGGGAGGAAGATAAGAGGAATAATAAGAGAAGAAGCTCCACCAACCAGGACAATGAAAGAAGTTTGAATTCTCCCAAGCGACATAATAAATGATGTGCTAGTAATACTTCTCAATAAGATATCACCTGATGTAATTAGACAAAAAAAAGGCCAGAAGCCACCTATTGTTGCTTTGGGGACATCATAGCTTCCCAAACAAGTATTCATTGGTAATTTTAAAACAAAATGACCTTCAAGAAACTACAACTTAGGGAGAAACCCATTTGCTCCAATCGACCACATAAAAAATTATCAGACCCAATCGATATACTTCTTCTATTCGACATGAGAATACCCTCATATTCTTCCAGCATACCCAACCGACTAAGAATATTCTCTAGTAATGTCATCCACTCCAGACTATATGGAAAGATTATCATATTCTCCATACGATAAGGTGGATGGCCATCTGGCTACACAGAAGAATTGTTATCATTTCCATAGGATTTTGAAGGACTCACCACATTCAGACGACTGAAAGGATTTTCATGTCCTCCATATGACATGCATGGATTGCCTTCAACTCCATACTACATGGTTGGATAGTCGTCTCTTTCAGGAGAAATGAGAAGATAATTATATTCTTCGCATTACATGAATGGATTGCCATCGACTCTAGACTCCATTCGACCATAGTCTCATGGACCCTCACCAGGAACAAGGCGCGTCCCTTCAGTGGAACCATTTTTTATACCATTCACCCCATATGATGAAGAGATATACTTGGCATGAGGAAGATATCTCAGTCGACAATACCCGAATGAAGACTTTGCGTGGATACTCTAGTAGACAATATATGCTTGGAAACTAGGCGTGAGGAGGATGTCAAAATGGATTATACTCTAATGAAGACTTGGCGTGGACATCCGAGTCGACATTACTAGTCGACATTACAACATATAGCTTGGTAATTTTTATTGGTGTCTCAGTCGACGATACAATATGTGGCTTGGCACTTGTTGAGTATCCCATTCGACACTACATGTATGGCGAATTGGTATTAGGATATCCACTCGACACTACATGTATGGGGTGATAATATCCCAGTCGACATTACCAGACTTGACAAGGATATCCCACTCGACAGTACATGTATGAAGACTCAGCATGAGGAAGATGTCCCATTCGACACTAAATGTGTGAAGCTTCGCACTTGTTAAGGATCTCATTCGACACTACATGTGTGAAGCTTGGCACTTGTTAAGGATCTCATTCGACACTACATGTGTGAAGCTTGGCACTTGTTAAGGATCTCATTCGACACTACACGTGTGAAGCTTGGCACATGTTAAGAATCTCAGTCGACACTACCATGTGAAGCTTGGCGCTTGTTAAAGATCTCATTCGACACTACATATATGGTCTTGTAGAATGAGGAATGGAAACCCTCACTAACCTTTATCAGGTCTTATAGAATGAGGATTGTAGAATAAGGAATGAAGACCCCAATTGACCTCTGTCATGTCTTGTAGAATGAGGAATGAGAACCCTCATGGACCTTCATCAGGTTCATTCGACCGTAGTCTCATGGTCTTCATGCGACATGGTCTTAGACTACAAGTCCTGTAGAATGAGGAATTATACCCTCATTGACCTTTGTCAGGTATTGTAGAATGAGTAATGAGAACCCTCATTGACCTTCTTCAGGTCTAGTAGAGTGAGAAGTGATGACCTTCTTGGATATTTATCAAGTCCATTCGACAGGTCCATACGACCGTAGTCACATGGACCCTCATCAGGAGAATGTATGATGACCTTCATAGACCTTCACCAGGTTTAGTAGTATGATAAGGAAAGACTCTTGGACCTTCGTCAGGTCTGTAGAGTGAAGACTTTCATAGACTTTCATCTGGTCCAAACGACATTGAAGACTCCACTGGTTCTTCGACCCATAGTATGGGGTTATCCTGACCTTCATCCGATTCAGTCGACCGGGGACATCCCCCATGGACTCATGTCTAGTCAAATGAAGACATAGACTTCCTATAATCCATACAACATGTCGAGTGAAAGTAACTCCTGAACCTTCATCTGGTTCAGTCGACTGGGGACATCCCTCATGGACTCATGTCGAGTCAAATGAAGACATAGACTTCCTACAGTCCATACATCATGTCGAGTGAAAGTAACTCCTGAACCTTCATCTGGTTCAGTCGACCGGGGACATCCCACATGGACTCATGTCTAGTCAAATGAAAACATAGACT
>SKCR01011207.1:0-21836 GCA_019454045.1 Zanthoxylum bungeanum | reverse complement strand
TTCATGTTCTGTTGAACACCATGCACTATACTGAACACCTTATGTTATGCTGAACACTATGCACTATGTTGAACACTTCATGCTATGTTGAACACCATGTACCATGCTAAACACCTTATGTTATGCTGATCATTATGCCTTATATTAGGGGTAGCAAAACGAATCAACGAATCGAATTTATATCGAATCCTAAACGAATTGAATCAAAATACGATGGAATTATATTCGATCCGTTTATTAAATGAATCCTAATAACATGATTCGTATTCGATTCATTTATTAAATGAATCGAATACGAATATTCGTTTAGTCGTGATATTATTAAATAACATAATTTACCATAATTTATCTACATTAATTCTTCATAAATATATACATATGAAATATGTAATTAATATATTTATTAAAAATACCTTACCAAATATCGATAATATTATTTTTCTATGGTAATTAGTCATAATTTCTCGAATCTTAATTGAAAAATAACAATAACTAGTAAAAGAAAATAATAAAACGGATCTTAAACGAATAAATGAATCAATGAGCTTAAATTCGTATTCGATTTGTTTAATAAATGAATCGAATCGAATTGACCCATTTATTAAACGAATCCATTTTTTCAAACCCATATTCGCTTTAAATCGAATCAAGTCGAACAAATAAACGAATCCTAACCCAAATTGCTACCCATACCTTATACTGAACATTATGCACTATATTGTGATGGAAACCGTATAATGTTCTGAAACAATACCTCTTTATTGAAAATTATGTTTTCTGAAAACTATACCATTTTCGAAAAACTGTGTTTTTTTTATTCAAAATGATATGATCCAGGGTACTCTCCAGAGAGCCCTCAACGATAGAATTCGATTGGGCTTATTGTGCACTAATTTGCATTCAATCTGCAAGTCCAATGTAGACGTGGTTTTGACGAATTAGGCCGAATCAAGTCCAACACCAAAAATTCGGCCGAGACAAGAATTATTGGCTTCAAAACACATCATTGAGTCTATGTACATGAAGGCCACAAATCATTTGAAACATTTTGTGTCAATGAGACAATTTGGCTATGGCTTTGAAAAACTTGTCACCTTTATTGGATTTTTGTGATTTTATTGTTTTTTCCTTTATTGACTTTTTTGGCAAAATTTTTGATTAAGTTTTTATTACTTTTGACTTTTATTAAAAGTTGTCTAGATTGTTAAATGACTATTAATGGCATATCTTTTAAGTAGACATTAGTTAGCCATTAAAGATGTTTTAGTCTTTTTGCACCCATTAGGGTTTCTTTCATTGTAATATATTGTCTTCCTTAATGAAATGAATGACCAATTTTGAAAATTGCTTCAACTTTGAAAGATTGGCTATGTCCAAAATTGCTTAAGGGAGAGATTCCTCCTATTTCATGCTAGGGGTGTTCATAGGGTCGGGTCAACCCGCGACCCGACCCGACTCGACGTGACCCGACCTGACCCGCGCGGGTCCAACAAAAAAATTTGCAGAATTTCGACCCGACCCGATTCCACCCGAAATTTCGGATCGAGTCACGGGTTTAGGTCAAAAAATTCGGGTTTGACCCGACCCGACATAATTATAATATATATTTATAATGATACAATTTTAACCAGAATTATTTGTAGTTGGAATGGCAAAGTAATTGATTGGTCTTCAAAGAGCCCCAAGTTCGAATCTCAGCAAGCCCAAATTCAAAATTTTGTTTAATTTTCTTTAAAATTAAAAATGTTGTTGATGGGATTCGAACCTAAAATCAAGGAGATATCAACCCATAGACTTTGCCAACGCAGCTACATACATATATTGTAAAGTTTGTATCAATAAAATATATATATTATATTTACAATATATTATGTCTGCCCGACCCGACCCACGGTTTTTTGACCCGGCCCATTACAACCTGACCCGCGCGGGTCAGCTTCTTAAATTTCGGGTTTCGGGTCAAATGACCCGAATGACCCGACCCGATCGGATCCAAAAAAAAATGAAATCCCGAACCGAGCCAACCCGTGAACACCCCTATTTCATGCAATCGACTTATCTAAGGCGTGGCAACCTTAGTGGCGTCTCTGTGCTAGTAGAACATTATAAGGAATCATCTTAAGGGTTCTCAAAGAGAAGTTCTTTGTGGGTCTTCTTTGTGGCCTTGGAAGTATTTTACTCTTACAAAATCAAATTCGCGGTGCTTGGGGTTCTATCCGTTGGAAGGGGTTTGCTTGGCCTAATCATCCAAGTGAGTTCTGCGTCATTTGGTATCAGAGCTTAGGGTTCCAAGGTCTTATTTTTCTATCTTTGCTTTGTGTTTTTGATTTAGTCTTTATTGTGTTTGTTGGTCATTAAGATACTTGTTCATCTGGATTCTTTATTTTTGTTGGTTTTTGTGTTTCTTAAATGTTTTTGCCTTTCTGATTTTTCGGTGATCGGCATACCGACCCTATAGCAGTTTTAAAATAACATTGAAATAGCTACTGGAACCGGGCTATTATCTTACCGGCCTATATACCGGTGTTCATACCAGTCTACCTGGAAATTATATAGTTATGAAAGTCGGTCTAGTTTCATACCGGTCCCATATCGGTCTCTATACCGGTTAAACTATGAGTAAAACATAGCTACTGGAACTGAAAAGTAACCATATTGGACTCCAAACCGGTAAACACTTAGATTTTTCTTGAGAGCTCAAGTGATATGAAGAGCAAAAAAAAAAAGTAAAAAAATTCAAAATTTTGGTTGAATCTGGTTAGTTCCATATTATCATTTGGGTGTCCTTAAAGGGTAATTCATCAAAATTTCTATTGAGGCACCAAATTTTCGTCCGAATTTACATACGTCTGCAGTTATTCACATGCTTGTTTGTTTATTGTTCTAGTTTGTGATTCCTATATTCCAATTATTTTAGATTTAGGTTTTCTTTGAGTTGAGTCTTTGTTGTTATTGAGTGTCGTAAGTTAATCTTTAGTCATTATAGGTTTTTCGGGTTTGTTTAATATCTTAGTTTGTAACTTATTTTAAAAAAAAATGAAGAATGTAGAAGTAATGATTTGAATACTTTCAAAAGTGATTGGCAAGCTATAATGAGTGATTATATAAGATCTTATGAGAAATGGAAAAAGACTTGGAATGTAGCTGAATATGTCGTGAATATGTGTGAAATGACGTGAAAGCACTAATGATGTGAGTGACATGGTGAGTAGGAATGTTTGTGAGGCCATGAGCATTGATGAGTAAACACTTGTGAGGCCGTGAGTTATGAGTGTGTTGTTCTGAGTGACATGGTGAGTGTAAATGCTTGTGAGACCGTGAGCATTGATGGAGTAAAAACTTGTGAGGTAGTGTGATTTGAGGTTGAAAAACAGAGTGAAGCTGAGCATGTGTATGAGGTCTTTGCAAGTATGGTTGAGATAGTGGCCATGAGTGATGATAGAGCCGTGAGAGCTGGTGAAAAGAAAGTGGATGTGGTAGTGAAGTTTTTCCATAATATTTTCTCTATTATTTATGTTTTCTCATCGCAGGTACAAATGGTCAAGTATGATTCTCTTATGTTCCAAAGTCATCGTCCAATTGATTTTGTGATAATTATCTATGATCCGGGTTCGGATTCGAGGACGAATCCATTTCAAGAGATGGAGAATGATATGATCCAAGGTAACCTCTAGAGAGCCATCAACGATAGAATTCAATTAGGCTTATTGTAGACTAATTTGCATTCAATCTGCAAGTCCAATGTTGATGGCATTTTGACAAATCAGACCGAATCAAGTCCAACACCAAAAATTCGACCGAGACAATACTTATTGGGCTTCAAAACACATCAATGAGTCTATATACATGAAGGTCATTAATCATTTGAAACATTTTGTGTCAAGGAGATAATTTGGCTATGGCTTTGAAAAACTTGCCATCTTTGTTGGATTTTTGTGATTTTGTTGGGTTTTCCTTTATTGACTTTTTTGGCAAAGTTTTTGATTAAGTTTTTATTACTTCTGATTTTTATTTAAAGTTGTCTATGTGGTTAAATGACTATTAAGGGCATAGTCTTTAAGTAGCCATTAGTTATCCATTAAGAATGTTTTAGTCTTTTTGCACCCATTAGGGTTTCTTTCATTGTATTATATTGTCTTCCTTAATGAAATGAATGACCAATTTCGAAAATTGCTTAAAATTTGAAAGCTTGGCTATGTCCAAAATTGCTTAAGGGATGGATTCCAGTTATTTCATGCAATTGACTTATTTAAGGCGTGTCAACCTTAATGGCATCTCTGTGCTAGCAGAACACTACAATGAATCATCTTAAGGGTTCTCAAAGACAAGTTTTTTGTGGGTCTTCTTTGTGGCCTTGGAAGGGTTTTATTCCTACAAAATCAAATTCGTGGTTTTTGGGATTCTAACCATTACGAGGGGTTTGCTTGGCCTAATCATCCAAGTGAGTTCCGCATTAGAAAATCTCACCAGTGTTATATTTTGGGGGAGTGAAACCTATCTAGCGGGACCTAGCACCGCGTAGGTAAGGGATGTTGAACTTAATATGTCTAAGAGGGTTATCTGAATATTAGACATGCTGAAGATGCCCAAAATGGTTATCTGAACCCCCTTAGGATTGCTGAGGGAAGAATACTCTACTTGTGGTTTGAAAATATTATTTTCTTATAAAAAATTTTCTGAACACTTACTGAAATCACATGGACTATAAATTGAAAAATATTTCATTTTCTTATCCTTGAAAAACTATTTAATGAAACCTCACTAAAAGCCGTGCAAAACATACTTAATAAGTTTGTGAACATGACATATGTACGACATCAGTTAAAAACTATAAACTTAAGATGAAATCGTAGTCTGAAAACATAATTTGGCTACAAGAGTTGAAAACGTAAACTGACCATGTAAGCCAAAATTGAAAACTGATTTCGTGAACTAAAAACATAACTAACTATGTGAACTGAAACAAAAAACTAACTACGTGCACCAAAAACATAAACGGAACAATAGGTAAACATAACCATAGTACACTACATAAAATGAAAAACTATAAATAACATGAGAACGTAATGTTCACTCACAGACTTGACACCCAAATGTCGTCGCGCTAACGTGTTTTGAATGGAACCAAACTGTTCATCATGTGTGGAAACTACAGACATGTTTCAAACACGATTAGTGCACTTGAACATAAAAATTTTAATCATGCATGAAAATGATGTATGTGGCTCTAAACATACGCATGAATAATAATAATGCATGTGTCTATGCCGACTCGAAAGCCTAGGGTGGTATCTAACACTTTACTGTATGTCTTAAGATGAATAGAATGTGTACTGATTTTAGTGGCGCGTCACGACGCCAACAAAACATCTCGTGTTGCTACGCCAACTCTACATCATGACGCACACCAGGCCAAAATTGAGGCAAAACGTCTCACTGGATGTAGCGTCACGACTCAGGCTATTGTGAGTCGCAACGAGATATCAATTTCAGGGCTGATTCTGAACCCCTCAACTACAACTAGGGGTAACTAATCTCCTCACTCAAGGCAACACACAACCCTCAATTATACAACATAAAATCAATACATAACATGATCAATTACACCCAAATCAATCATTAAAATCTATGAAGACAAAAATCCCCAACCTAGGGTTTCTAACCCAACTAAATCTATACTTAAAGTCATGAAAAAATCAACATGAATAATGCTAAATCCACACTAATCTAGCATGCTTATGACTCAAATCAAACTCATAATGAAACTTGAACATGAACCTAACAAGGGTTCCATAGATTCAATTTGTAGACTTGTAAAAAAAAAATCTTGATGAAATGTAAATCAAATACTAGGGTAAGAGATATATATCTTACTCGCTTCAATTTTCTCTTAGCAAGGAAAAGAAAACCACCAAATATATATATATATATATATATCAGATTTTGAAGAAATGCATGAAGAAAAAAAAATAGAGAATAAGAGGATGTGTTCCTCTCTCTTTGGATGTGAGAGCAGAAATGAAGGAATAGGAAAATAAGCTAAATAAATATGAGCCACATGTTACCCTTCATATTTTCGAGTAAAATGATAATATGTATAATGGTCATTTATTAAATTTCTTGTCATTTTCATAATAATGCATCAGTTGGAGATTAAGGCATAAATTTGACACATTTCTGATAAAAATTTGGGAAAATAATTAACATAAAAATTGTAGATCTATGTCTAACTTTCCAACGACACTTGAATCGCCAAAAACAGACATTTTTAGTCCAAGATATTGTAAAAATACCAAGGGCTACTCATGGAACTGAAAAGCCCAACAAGGGGTGCTGATATTGAAAATAAATGATCCTGACTATTCGGTAAGCATTGCAAACACGCTACATCTAAAATTACATGATTGTATGTGTACTAACATGTCATGCATGAAAAGAGCGACCGGAAAGGTCACGTCATAAAATACGGGATGTTACAATTCTACTCTCCTATAGACCCTGCATATTGTTACATAAGTGAGTCTCACAACCGGTGTTTAGTACCTAAGTAGCTGGTTCATAATCTTGGGCTTCGGTTGCCTTACACTATTTCTTCCAATGGCCCTTTTTTGCCACAAAAAAAAAAACCCCCCTTAGCATTTTTCTTCCCTACCTTATCGGTGGGCTTATGGTGATATGAGCCTTTAATTTTACCCTTATTTTCCTTTGGGTATCGTGACTTAGGATTAGTATGTTAGGAATTTAACCTTCATCAATATATTTTACCTTAAAAAAATGTTAACTTTCAACCTTTAAATTTCAAAATTAATGTTAAAGTTCATTAATTAGTTTTAGAGGTTTTAAAATACTAGGAGAAATAGCTAATTTCATCGAATAAGGGGAAGTTTTAGTCCTTTTTTTTTTTTTGTCTTATATGTTATTCACTAAGAAAAGTTACTAATAATGAATTTCCAAGAAATCATCCTTCATAATATTGTTCTCGTGAAACACGCTAACAACGAATATAATACCCCCATTATATTTACCATTTGTGGGCAGATAAGTGATTCCATGAGAAACACCAATTTGCATGATTAACAAAGTACTTTCCCCAAAGGGTCAAGGGTTGGAATCACACTTTTTCTTATTATGCAAACATATTTTCGGAGATCGAAGAGTGTAGATCAGATGATGAAGATTGTAAATTTTTAGAGCTTCCAGGTAGACCCGGCCAAGGTTCCGGTTCGGAACCGGAACCGAACCGGAACCGAACCGGTTGGTTCCGGTTCCAACCGGTTCCGGTTCCGGTTCCGGAACCGAACCGGAACCTGACCGGTTCGGTTAGGGTTCTTACCCTGACCGAACCGGTTGGAACCGCTAGAACCGAACGGTTCCAGCGGTTCCAACGGTTCCAACCGGAACCGGAAGTAAAAAAAAAAAAAAAAAAAATTTCTTGGAACCGTAAGGTTCCACAAGTAAATCTCAATTTTTTTAATTAATAATAATGACTTAATGAGGTTTAAAATTGCAATATTAAAACATGAATGTCCACATCCTTTTTATAACCAACTCTTGGTTATTGACTTCTTTATATAAGCGATGTGGGACACAATAGCCAAGTAACAAATATCCCACATCGCTTATATAAAGAAAGCACTAGCCAAGAGTTGGCTATAAAAAGGATTATATGTTAAAAGAATTTTATAAAAAAAGATTCTATACAAATGATGTGATAGTATGAAAAAACATTACGATTATAGAATTTTTTTTATTTTTTAAAATTTATTATTAAAAAAAAAAAAAAAAAAAAAAAACCGAAAGGGGAACCGTTAACCGAACCGGAACCGACCGGTTCGGTTCCGGTTCGGTTTACGGTTCCGGTTCCACTTAAGTGTGGAACCGGAACCGAACCGGAATTAACCGGTTCGGTTCCGGTTCCACACTTGTGGAACCGTGAACCGGCCGGTTCGGTTCGGTTCCGAACCGGAACCGAACCGGCGGCCAGGTCTACCTGGAACGACCAATCAATTGATTCACAAACGTGATTACAATTGACCCATGGATTAGTGATTCGTTGATGTTTGACCAACGAAACAATTACATCAGACGGTACAGAGATCGTTTGATCATCAACTGAGTAAGAACAAAATAAAGAGTGGGGACCACTTTGATGCATCTATCTATACGAATTATAATATTCGTCTGATTTTAAAGTCCCCGTCAAAATTGGGCGACTACTGATCTCGGCGATATCATGTAATTTCACGCGCCTGTCATCGCGTGCAACACCGTTGCGGACAACCAAAAGGAAATGAATTTAATGACAAAGTGGTATCAACAAGTAACTACTGAATGTAAACAAAATAAAGAGGATTGATCAACTCAATAGAATTTAGTATTTTATATGATTTTTGAAGTAAATCAATTTCTTGAATCCTGATTAATATTTTTCAGTAATTTTGATTGTATTAATTTTCGCAAGGCCGCATTTAGCATTAGAACATTCTATCCAAAGCTTAAACCAAAAATTTTAGTTATATTCATTCTATCCAAAGCTTAAACCAAAAATTTTAGAACCGGAACCTTGGCCGGGTCTAGTTCCAGGAAGTAGATTAATATGATCAGAACCGTCCATTTTAGATATTAACAAAATGAAAAGTCTAGTCGACTATAATTATTAATAAAATAAAATAAAATAAATACTTGTATATTTTTATTCCCTCTTGCACTTGCACTATTTTTTAAATAAAATACGGACAATTAAACCAGTCTGTTTTTATTTTTAACTATAATTTTTTTATAGTTGTATATAATTGTATATAATTGGAAGGGAAGCCATCCATTACTGTCATAAAATTCTCACAGGCACAGCTTCCCTTTATCGTTTAAACATGTGTTCAAGTAACTGAAATCTTCTCGTTTACGTCTCAAATTACACATATCTGATATTTCTTTATTCATTTGAAGCCATGGTCGTAGCAGTTGTTAGTTAAGACTCAAAGAAAGTCATACTCAAATGGGTAGAAGAAATAAGAGAGCTGCTGGTGCTGCTTTTGCTTTGAATATAGAACAAGTTGTAGAGTTTTGGAACAATCTTTTGGAAGAGAAGCCTCAGCTTCCTTTTGTGATCCCATTGGTTTTGCTATTTTGGGCCATTGAAAGATGGCTCTTCTCTTTCTCCAATTGGGTTCCTCTTGCCCTCGCTGTTTGGGCTACTATTCAGGTTAGTCCTTCTTTCTCTTCTTACAGCCACTATTTTACTAGTCTTATTCTGTATTTGATTATTCGGTATGTACAATTTTTTGTGTTAGCGTTTTGGGGTGATTTTTCTTTCCTGTATATCTTCTTTTAATATGATGGGAACTTTATAAAAGTGAAATACTTTGATTTCCTGAGCTTCCTGTTTCAGCTAACTTTTATAAGTTGAGGATATAATGGTTTTTTTTTTTCCTATATATTTTTAGAAAAAATATGAAACTGAATGATCTGCCAGCTGGGCGGTGTATCTTGTACTTTGAACTTTTAAGATGGCTAATCTGTGAGTGAACTGCTTGTCAACTCTTTCTAGCATGGCTATCTGGAATTTTCCATGCTCTTAGGTGCAGTGGTACTGTCGGCAGCTTAGTTCTTTTTGTACTCCATAGTGCACATCTCTATAATGATTGGCTTTTTTCTTACTAGTTGATTGAGATTCACTGCAATTATGCTCTAATCCTATTGAAAGATATTGCTTTTCTATTATATTTTCTCCTCTTTTTCCTTTTCCTTCTTGACTTGGCTTAGTCACTGGGCATTTGAGGTCCTTGCTCTTGTGTCATTGTTCATTTGCTCGATTTTGTTTTCTTCTTATCGATTGTACTTATTTCTGGCATGGAGTTTCTAACAGCAATTTACTGATAATAACAAGAAAATCACTCTTATGCCTACAGTATGGTGATTATCAACATCGAATACATGTGGAAGATTTGAATAAGAAGTGGAATCGAGTCATATTGAATAACTCTGTATTTTCTTACCCTTTAATTAATTCCATTTTGTTATTGTGCAATATTAGATTCATTACGCTATTTTTTTTCCCTTTTTAGTGTAAATATCTTTTGGAATGCTTTCTACAGCCAATAACCCCACTGGAGCATTGTGAGTGGTTGAATAAACTGTTGATGGAAGTCTGGCCTCGCTTCATAAGCCCAAAGCTTTCAATAAGGTTTTCACAAATGGTGGAGGTGAGACTCTAGTAGTTGACTATCAGTTAGTTAATGTAGATGTTTCTCCACCTTTTGCACAATGTTTTCTTCTTGCCTGTATTTTTATGCTTTTGGTGACACAGATGGTCGGATAGATTCATTTGTCTCTAATTTAGAAATGCTGGATTGGCTTTCTAGAATTTCTTAGAGCTTTCAAAACTTCTTGTTGTTTGACTTTGGCCTTCCTGCCACAACATGTTTTTGACAAACTTGGGATATATTCAAATTCGATCTGATTATTGATATGTCAATGTTAGTTAGAGGTGCAGTGGACCTATCATTATTGTGCAATTAGGTAGACTAGGCCCATTCACTCTCAAAGTAATTCTGTGTATAAATGTTGATTTATGTATTTGAATCTCAATTTTTGTTGGCTCTGTTGGTAAACAAAATTAATTAAACTCCATACTTTCTTTTATCTGTTGGAAGCGTTTTTTGATTTATATCAGGCTTACAATTGCTTTCTTCTTTTTTAAAAGAACTCTAAAGATAAAGAGATGGATCTGAAATGTTATTGATTAATTGTCAATATTTGTCAAGCCGAAAAAGTGAAAAAGAAATGTGAGCATTCGTTTTCTAACTACTTGGAAGGGAATTGAGAATACTGTACTCTTTGTTTCTCCATGTTAATTTAAATCTTTTTTCTGGATTATGTTTACATGAAATGTTTGACCGTGAAAGAAGTTGCGATTCCGTCTCCAATATTTTCATCAAATTGGTCGATGTTTACATATGAAATTTTCTTATAGTCAAGCACACAAAAGCATTTTATATTTTGTTCTTTCTTATCAAATTCTTTTCACATAATCCTCTTTTATGCAGAAACGGCTAAAGCACCTAAAATCAAGGCTTATAGTAAGTGATCCACTATTACTTTTATCTATTTGAATTGATGTTTTCAATCTCTATTCTGTAGACATGGACTGGAATGTTGAGTTTGACATGAATGCCATGGCACAAAGTGCAACCTAAAATCAAGATATAACTACATATGCATTTGTGTATTTATATTGTTAAGCTTTTATGCTTAACTGCAATTATCTTCTTATTTGCTTGTAGAAGAATTTTACAAACTAATATAGTAATTAAGCTTGAAAATATGTGGACATTTCACAATAAATTTTGTACTAACCCTCAAGATGTCACTTAAGTTAGCCATATGGGTGAATCTCCTAGAATTTTCAGGTCAAGCATATGACATGGATGTCCTCAAGTGTCCGACACTTTTGAGCTTATGCCAAAGTTCTAAAACTCGATATGCAGTGCGAGGCGGTCCCTTGCATGAGGCGAGGCGGGCTGCCTCGAGGCTGTCGAGGCGATAGCCTCAATCCAAACACGAAAAATAAACTAAAATAATAAAATCATCAAAATGAAATCACCCACAATACATCTATACCAACTAATACATAAAACTTCTATCAAAACTAAACAAAATGAAAAATAACAAAACAAGCTAATAAAATAAAATGACCACTAATCTCAAAATAGGCATCATTTGTATCTAATCGCATGAAATGTGAGTCAAAAGTGTCATCTTCCAAAGAGTCATCATTAGAAGTTACATCATCGAAAGAGTCATCATTATATCTAATTCATATCATAAATAATTTTTATTAACAACAAATTATAACAAATAATATAATCGTAAATGTTGGCTATTTTTTTAATGATAATAATTATTTTGCCATTTTTGGCGACGCATCGAGGTCGAGATATCCGGTCAATAGGTTAATAACATTGTCGTCCTAAAAGCTGGGATTCTTTGTTTGACTTTCAACTCCCATATATAATGTTTTTTTTTTTTTTTCCAAAATAACAATTTTAGGGCTTTCGGGTAGAGGCGTCCACCTTAGGCCGCCCCTACTCCAGAGGTAGGCCGCCTCAGGCCTTTGCGGCGGGCCCGTTGAAAACTCGGCTTGAGGCAACAACCTTGAAGCTTTGCTAAACGCGAGGCGCACCTCAGATGAAGTTTTAAAACAATGGTTGATGCTAGCAGCATGATACGAGTTTAAAAAGTAAATCCGTTGTGCAGGAAAAAATAGAATTGCAGGAGTTTTCACTAGGTTCCACCTCGCCTTGCTTGGGTCTGCATGGAACTCGCTGGTCAACCTCAGGCGATCAGGTTTAATTTCTGGTTTTACTTTTGAAATTCAGAAGAAAATTAATTAGTTGATTCTTTTTGTAAGATTATGTCCAAAGTATGTTGTCTTTCTGGATATTGAAGGTTAGTTGGAATAAGATTAATATGCATAATCGAGAAGGACCCCTTTTTTTCCCTTATAAATGACAGTGAACTAGATATAGTGCTGAATTTGAGGTCTAATCATTAGTTTACATTCTTTGGTTTCCATTTATATTTGATTTATACTTGAACCTAAGATGGTTGTTAACCTAGGAACTGAACCGACCAGTGAAATGTCATCTAGGTTTACCAGCTTTTCCCAAAGATATTTTAAGCCAATAGATGATAACATTATATGTCACCTTGAATCCATGAGGAAAATGAAATTGAAAGTAAAATTTTCATAAAAAGAATGTTAGTGTTCAAATAAAGATTTATAAATAGTTTTGATGTTGGTTGATATATAATCTATTGGGCTTTCTCCGCAGGGGGAAATTGTTGAAAAGGGAGTCCCTCATTGATTAGTTTTTGGGCACGGGGGTTCGGTGGTTTGTCTTGGGGCTTACAAGGTGGATATGCCATTCTATCAAATAGGCTAGTATTATAGGTTGGACCTCAGGTAACATTTTTATGTTGATACCATTAATTGCCTGAAATGTTATATAACCTCAAATAATGGTTAAGCATGGCCTGCCAAAAAATGGTTAAGGATGGCCTGCCACTCATTATCAGGTGCCTTCTGTAGCTTGGCAAGGAACAATAGTACATTGTCAAATAGTGCATATCCTAATGGGAGGGGAGGGAGGCTATAATTTATATATATATGCATGTATGTATATATGTATGTGTATATGTATGTATGCATGTATGTATGTATATGTATGTATGTATGTATGTCTGTTTGTCTGTATGTATGTATGTATGTAGGTTGATTGTAATGATTATCAATATCTGCTATTGTTTAGTTTTTTGGCTTGATTGCTTACTTTTTTGACCTCCAAGCTGTAAACTTTGTCTTGGTGCATATTGGCAGCGAGTTATGCAGTTGGGTTTTGACTGGGACACTAATGACATAAGCATCTTGTTGCTTGCTAAGTTGGCCAAGCCATTACTTGGAACCGCCAAAATTGTCATCAACAACCTTCACATTAAGGGTGATGTATGTTGAGCCAATATTTTCTAAGTTTATTTTTTATTTTTATCTTTTTTTTTTGGAAAAGGAAAGCTATAATGAATTTGGCTATTCTAATCGATATTTGGTTTTGTTGCTACAACTAGACATCATGCAATGAATGTTTCTATTTCTTGCATGAAAATGCATCTGTTCTGTTGTCATATCCGTAAGTTTTTAGGAAAAGAAAATTTTGATTTAGTTCTAGAAAAGAAATCTGGAAATAAGCAAGGCAGCCCAATAAATAAAACCTCTGTTAATGTGCCTCTATGTGATTTTGAGCTTTTGTTGAATGAAATAGCATTTTCTTGAATTTGATTTTCACTGTTCATGGTTCTATTTTGCATGGAGAATACATCTTGCAGACACTAAAGCTCATCACTCGATGTATTTTATGTTTCTATCATTGTATATGTCATGATGATGGTTTTTCTTTTCAGAAAATGTCAATCATGGTTTAAATCTTGATATTTGCTGTTTCTAAATATTTGATAACTCGTGGTTTTGAATATTGTTGATTGTTGCTTTTTAAATTCCTTATTTTTTTACAGCTACTAGTGATGCCAATTCTGGAAGGGAAAGCAGTTTTATACTCATTTGTTTCCGTTCCAGATGTGAGAATAGGAGTTGCATTTGGAAGTGGTGGAAGTCAATCTTTACCTGCCACTGAGCTGCCAGGTGTTTCAAATTGGGTGGTATGTTTCCTAAATGGCTTGACCCTTGTTCCTGCATTTTAATTTCAATTGCCTCGTTGACCTCCACTTTAAAAACCAATCAGTTTAGTTTACTTTATATCAGTGTTCTAAAAAGTGGCCTAAGCAGCCGCCTAGGCACTAGGCGGTGCCTAGCCTCACCAATTTCCAACAAAACGGTGGTTGTTCTACACAGTGCTTTATGGAAAAACAAAGATCTAGGGCAAACGACTACTCCGATCGGCGCGTGGATAGTGCAGCTGCTACAGCCGACAGCTTCTGATCATGAATGACCAACGCGTGTGCCGAACGGGAACGGCGTCAGTTGACTGCTGTTCACCGTTGTCGGAATTTGAATTTCTAACCTTCCGGCGCCGATTTTTACCCTCTGACCTTGACGCTAACCTTAATTTACAAAATAAACTCTCTATCTCATAAATTTCAAAAAAGCCCCAATCTACTCACATAAACCCTAATTTCTAATAAACCCCTAATTACTTCAAATCTTGTGGGTTTCTCATCTAATTGGAAATTTAAAAATCTTCCCTATCACTTAAACAATATTTCCCTATGATTAATTTGTCTAAATTTTCCCAAAATCGGAAATCCCCAAATTGACCTAAAACCCTAATTTTGAATTCTCTGCCGGCCGAGGAATCGTCTAGGCCCCCGCCTATACGTTCCCCTAATCCAAATTGTACAAATTAAAAAAACCAGACGACGAAATTTCTGAGATTTTTTTTTTCATATCTATTCATAAAGACTCTTGATTCTTGCTAGTATTTTTGTACCATCAGATTAAAAGTCTTATTGTGCTTCGGATGAGTTAATGGGCTAGATAAGTCAAACGAGGATCATCCCACGTCAAATCTCATCCCTAACTCCTAAGCAGATCCAATTTTTTATGGGCCCCAAGGCTTCTCTCAGGAAGTAGTTTAAAATTTTTATCAGCTGCGTGAAGCAATATTTATCTTGATTTATAGTTCCATATTTAGCGTATGCCTTTCATACAATGGATGTGCAATAATGGCGTTTTAAGCTACAATTATATGGAAAATACTGATTTTGGGTGCTCCTGTAATTTTTAATTTAATTTAATTTTTTTTTATTTTTTCATTTGCAGGCTAAACTTTGTAACGAGACCTTAGTTAAGACAATGGTTGAACCTCGCCGCCGTTGTTACTCTTTTCCAGCAGTGGATTTGAGGAAAAAGGCTGTTGGTGGTATCATTTATGTGAAAGTCATCTCTGCGAGTAAACTTTCCAGAAATAGTTTGAGAGGAAGTCTATCAAGAAGACAACAAACACACTCTACAGACAGTAGTTTGGAAGAACATTATGATGATAAAGATCTGAAAACATTTGTGGAGATTGAACTTGAAGAGTTAACCAGGAGAACAGATGTTAGACCAGGCTCAGATCCTAGATGGGATTCAACATTTAATATGGTCTTACATGAAGAAACCGGAACTGTTCGATTCAATCTTTATGAGTGTATACCCAGCCAAGTGAAGTATGATTATCTGACAAGTTGCGAAGTCAAGGTACGGTGTTGGTGTGTTAATTTGATGTGTTACTTTAGATGGTTTCTTGGAGTCAAATTGGATTGAACTGCAAGCAATTTGTGTGAATAAGTCAAAAATTTAAGTCATGAACTCTTTCCGATGTATTATATGTGTAATGCTTGCTTTGCCGAAAGATATGTTTAAATTCTTTTACTTTGTATAGCTAAATGGAATATTTTCATGTCGATTAAAGGCTAAGTCTGCTTATTATCTGTAATTGCTTTCTATGTTTATCTTCAGTTTTTCATTATCATTCAATAAACTTCCTATAATAAAATATTTAACTATGGGAAAGTAGCAACAAGATAATTTTGTTAAAAAAGAACACAAGTTTTGTGATCAATTCTGCTTGCTTTCAAAATAATTCTATTCATATTGCAAACTAGATAATTTATCATTATATGGTATCAACTAAGTTAATTTTTTTTCCTCTTTCTCTTTTGTGCTCATGAGCAGATGAAGTATGTTCTAGATGATTCCACAACTTTTTGGGCAATAGGACCTGACTCCAGCATAATTGCCAAGCAAGCTGAGTTTTGTGGAAATGAAGTTGAAATGACAGTTCCTTTTGAGGGGGTCAATTCTGGGGAGGTACAATTCACATGGTCTAATAGCAAGTAATATTGGTGCTAAGATTCCTCCCTTAGCAGCCATATGGTGAAAACATAAAACATGAACTAAGATCATGCTGTTTTGCTGCATGAATCACCAGTGAATTTACTGTGCTTTCTTGCCATTTTCGGATAGTAGCAGACTGATTAAATGGTTTTTAGCAATTATTTGACTGGTTTTTTTGTCACAATCTAAAAATACATTTTTTCTCTCCTACAACAAGTGTGTTTGTGTGTCCCACCCATGGTTGGGATCTGAAGATTGCTTATAGACCTTCAAACATCGAAAGAAACAACATTCCTGTAAAATTTCGTTCTAGTTATCATTGAATTAATGATGCGTGACTCATCCAGTTGGCTGCATGCAAAGATATGCCTGGGTGTAACTTAAGATTTTCTTGTTGATATGCATTTTGCAGTTGACAGTGAGGCTTGTGGTGAAAGAGTGGCAGTTTTCTGATGGTTCGCATAGCTTGAATAGCTTTCGTTCCGGCTATCAACAATCACTCAATGGGTCGTCAAATTTTATTTCAAGAACTGGAAGAAAGATTTATATAACTGTTATTGAAGGAAAGGACCTTATGCCAAAAGACAAATCTGGAAAGTGTGACCCATATGTTAAATTGCAATATGGCAAGGTAAGGTTTTCTTATCTTCCCATGAACTATTGTCTGATGGTAGGGTTACAAATCTTGCATGTTATTTGATTCATAATATGTATAATTATGACAAAGTCATGCTTATGATGTGGACCTTCCTTTCAGATTCTCCAAAGAACAAGGACTGCGCATTCTCCTAGTCCTGTCTGGAATCAGAAGTTTGAACTTGATGAGATAGGAGGTGGTGAATACCTAATGATAAAATGCCAAAATGAAGAAATTGTTGCAGATGACAACATGGGTAGTGCACGAGTAAACTTGGAAGGACTAGTAGAAGGGTCGGTTAGAGATATATGGGTCCCCCTTGAAAAAGTGAATACGGGAGAACTAAGGCTTGAAATAGAAGCAGTGAGAGTTGATGACAATGAAGGATCAAGGGTACGCTTTCACTATTGGAAAACAAATGCACTCTTTAATGCTTTACTGAAAAAGAAAGAAAAATCTTAATAAAGGGAAATAAAAGTTCTGAATGGCATTAGAAATTTCAGTCTAAGTTCTCAATCTGAAAATTTTATGGGTAAGTCAATGAATGTCCGTACTTGATCATGGTTGTTTGCTCAGATTGTAGATAGGAATGGTTGTTTGTATGCTGATTTTATTGGCCGGGAAACATAAAAGCATATTTTAAAGCTTAGATTTATTTTGTGCCAGATGATCACATATAATCGTAGTTCAGTAGGGCCTATGTCCCTAATATGTGGGCACAGGTTGTTGACAAAAATTCTAGTTCTAAAATATTATTTTTCTTCCCTTCTTGAATATTTTCAGGGTCAAAACTTAGGTTCAGGCAATGGCTGGATTGAGCTTGTCATTGTTGAAGCGAAGGACCTCGTTGCTGCTGATATCAGGGGGACAAGTGATCCATATGTTAAAGTGCAGTATGGAGACTTGAAGAAGAGAACAAAGGTAAGTGACTCCTTATTCGTGATTACTAAAATGATATTCCCATATCAAAGTTTCAGATTCTAAGTTTTGTCTTCGACAGCTAGTTATGACTGTATCTTTGCTATGGTAAGACTACTGGCTTTGTGAAAAGAGGATCTAAAACTTTTCATTCTTTTGTTGTTTATTAATATGTACTCTTGTCCGGTTTATAGCTAGCAACTTGCATTTAGCCTTTCTTCTTCTTCCCCCCATTCGTTGAATATAATTGTTAAATTCATGAGCCTAATTCAACCCAAAAGTTAGCTTGAGAGTTGTTTATTGCTTGTATTTTGAGTTTTAATTGTACATCTCAGCCGATGTGATATATTTTTCTCAACAGTTCTCCTCACGTGCAGGCCAGTCTTTTGCCTGGTCCATATCACTTGAGTAGGTATTGTGGGCCCACTCGTACATGAGTGTGACTCTGATATCATGCTAAAAAACTGAATGTTATTTATTTGAATGAATAAAACTATACAAGGAATATGGCCTTATATCGACCTAAGATTAAGATAAACATGGAATCTAAATCTATTCATAATTACATTGATTGTGCAATCATATTTAGGGGATTACACAATCTTAGGGATTCTAACATAATCTCCTACAATCAATCTTATAATCAAAGCTTAAATAGCTCTACAATTATTTTCCACAATAATAGTCAACACGTACCTAACATCCAGCGGTGAAATAGCACTCCGTCAATGATTTTCACATTGCAATTACTTCAAATTTGGTGGATGATTGATGTATTATGTATGTAGTTTTCAATATTCCATATCTTAATCAAGACAGTATCCGTATTTCCTAGATATGTGTGTTTCATCTTTCTATTTTCTTCCATAGGATCTTCTGCATTTTTATTAATTCGATTATTGATATGGTTTACCATGGCTTGCCTTTCAGGTTATATACAGAACTCTAAATCCTCAATGGCATCAAACCTTAGAGTTCCCTGATGATGGCAGTCCCCTGACGCTGCATGTGAAAGACCACAATGCTTTACTGGCTGCATCAAGTATCGGTGATTGTATTGTTGAATATCAGAGATTGCCACCAAATCAGTTGGCCGACAAGTGGATACCTCTCCAAGGAGTGAAAAAGGGGGAAATTCACATTCAAATAACGAGAAAAATTCCAGAACAAGAGAAGAGACAGAGTTTAGATTCCGAGTCACCTTCAACTAAAGCACACAAAATTTCTAGCCAGGTGAGACTGATACAAAGACATATTATATATATGTACGCCTTTCTGACCGAATGATATATACTGCTTGTCTTGTGTTGTTATCTCACAAGTTGCAGGATTTATTCATGCCCTCCATAATCCTCATGCGACATTTCCCTGTATATGTATGGTGAAAATATGTGCCATCTTTCTTCCTACCATGCATTTGGATAAATGATCATGTGATCTAGAGCCTAGCTTCCATAAAGATCCAAAAGTACAACTCGATATACTTAGGCGTTACTACAATTTACATACATCTTTGCTGTAAACTCATCTTTTATCTTCTAAATCTTACAAATGTCTGTTGTCAGATGAAACAAATGTTGGTTAAATTTCAATCATTGATCGATGATGGCAATCTGGAAGGACTTTCAACTGCTCTACGCGAGGTGGAAACTCTTGAAGATACTCAAGAAGAGTACTTGGTACAGCTCGAAACTGAACAAATGCTTCTACTCAACAAGATAAAGGAACTTGGTCAGGAAATTCTCAACTCATCACCTTCCATTAGTAGAGGATCTTCCGGAGATTGAGCCATACCTTATTGTTTTTAACCTTGTAGATTATTTTTCTGTTAATACAATTTTACTTGTACGAATCCACATCAGATGGATAATGTACATTGTTCCTTACCGATATGCTTTTGTAGTTTATGTCACCTGTAATATTTTAGCAGCAATTGAAGAATTGGCTGTCAATCTTCTTTTTCTTCTTTTTCCTCATATTGTTGGCTCCAAAAAATATTATGCGCAAGCGTGTCAGAGGAGTTAATTCTCAAAATGAAGTGAATAAAAGACTGACTTCTGTTATCAAATGATTGTGAAAAAGGTTCTCCAAAACCCTCAATAGATAAACAATTAAATCTTAGGAAGTTGTTATTGTTAGTTCCATGTTTGTTGGCAATATCCGTAACAAAATAAGTTCAATTGAGTTGTAATGAGCCTTGAAGATCTAAGTGCAATTGGATAAGTATCTGGACGACATTAGATGGAGATATCAGAGCAATGTTCACTCTTTTGGACATTCTAGAAGATTTAGAGGTCCAATTGATATAAGGTCAGTGTCATTGGAAAGCAGACTTGAAGACGATCTCGTGCATATAAAGAACACATGATTTGGCCAATGGACGAGAAAGTTACAAACGTTTTAAGTTGCACCTCAAAATCAGTCCGCGACTTGCGTTTGCGGAACGTTCGTCGGAGCGTTCTAATGCCCGGAGGCAGAAAGTTTGTGTTTGAGGCGCGTTTGAGGGGTGTTCGAACGCCTGTGCGTAAGTGGGTTATTTTCATGCGTTTTGAGGCAGTTTTGCACAAGGAAAAACCTATTTTTGCCTTACTTATTTAAACAAACACTTGATCACTTTACCCAGGTGAAGAAATACTATTTTGAGAGCCACGATCTACTTTGTTTCTTACTTATTGACAATCAACCTAAAATAATTCATTAATTCCATTGTGTTATTTGCTTTGATAAGATTGTTCTTTGGTAACCATCAACACAAAAACACAACCTTAACCCAATTTCCTAAACCGTCAGAGTTCTAAAGAAGGAAGATTGGTAGTCAGAGTTCTGGCGTTGTGAGTTCGGAGGGTTGATCCATTTAGAGACTTCAGAGGTTATGAAGAAGGCCACTTGGTGCGGGCACGGGGAGCTCTTCGAGTTATTACAATCTAAAGATATTTGAGTTGGTAGAGTTGCTACCATATGTCTGATACTATCACTGTTAGTTTTTCTTTTATAGTGGATTTGGCTAGTAGCCGATATACTCTGAGTGGTTTTTTACTCTCACGAGTTTTCCACTTCGTTTATAAAATTTATTGTGTGATTTTCTTTATTGTCTTAATATTTGCTTTATTTTACACCTGTTTAGAATTAAAGGTACTTGTTGATTCAAACCATAATTGCTATACTTTTGACTTGTCTTAGATAGAGTAGTATTTCGCATTGGGCCAGAACCTTAGGACAAAATCAAATTTTCAATTGGTATCAAAGCCTGACGGAGATCCTTGACCCGTTTAGCTATGGATAGAAGTCAACCTTTAAATTGTCCCCCGTTCTTTGATGGGACTGAGTACCTGCATTGGAAGTTTCACATGAGAGCGTTCCTCTAGTCCATGGATGAGAGAGTCTGGATATCAGTAGAGTACATGTGGAAACCTCTCATGGTTATTGTTGATAGGGTCTCTTCTCCTAAAGATAAACTGACCTGGACTAAAGAGGAGTGTGATGCTAGCAGTAGGAACAACAAAGTCATTAATGCCATTTATGCTGTTGTTTGCTCCACAAAATTTAGGAGAATTTCTATGTGTGAGATAACTAATGATGCATGAGACATCTTTCAGACTGTTCATGAGGGCACACTGTCAGTTAAGAATAATAGACTTTAAGAGCTTGCTACTAGGTTTGAAGTGGCTAGGATGAGAGATGATGAAACTTTTGACTAGTTTTATGCCATTCATGCTGCTGTTTGCTCCACGTTATTTTGACATGTTATTTGATTGGGACTAAAAAGTGCATATTTATTGAGAGAATAAAATATCATTTTATACTTGTGGTTTCACTAATTCCCTTAATTTAGCACGTTTATGCAATAATATTTAAATTTATGTTTTATATTTTTTATTGTGATTTTTATCT
>SKCR01011206.1:0-22070 GCA_019454045.1 Zanthoxylum bungeanum | reverse complement strand
TTAATTTAGAATTAATTCGGGAGCGACTTTAAATAGTAATTTTGCTAGGCATTATTATTTAATTAAATTTGATTTAATTAAGTCGCAACGGAAAATTTCTTAATTCGGAATTAATGAAAACTGAGCCCGGAATGTGTTTGCGGGCCCACTCGGATTTTGAATTAAAGTGGGGCCTACCTCAAGTCACATCACAAGTCAATCTCATAACTTTTTGGTGATGGAAGTTGTTGGTTGATTTTGGCTTGTAAAACACACTTTGATTATTTAATTATGAAAAGGTGAAAGACATCTACCAACTTGGATTTGGTATTATGTCTTTGATTTTTTGAAAATCAATTACACTTTTTTTCATCATTCACACTTCACTCTTCTCTCCCTCATTTAGGCGTGAATTTCCTTTCTCTCTCTCTCTCTCTTTGGTGGTGTACTAAGGTCCCAAGATCATAAACAAGCATGAAATAAGTGCAAATACAAATCAACGAAGTGCGGAATACTCACATTGATCGGTTGAGTGCGTTTGAGAAAAAAAATGGAGTTTTGGCACTGCATGCTCGGCAGTCCACGTCACAGCCCACTACATTTTCGGTTTTTGGAGGTCATCTCCCAAGCTCCAAGCTTCGTCAAACGATTCCTGGCTCATTGGTGACTTCCCTATCACCTTCACATGTCTCTCGGAGTGCTAACTCTCTCGATTTTTGCCACAAAAATCAAGCACTCTTGTTTCCCTTCCACTGTCTTCAGCTTTGTGCAGAAACCAGAAGAATTTTCAGCCCATTGGGCGCGAAAATTAGAGGAGAGAGGAGGAGAGAAAGTTATGTGTGTTTGTTTATTCAATTGTGGTATCTAATACAATTGTTATATTAAAAGTCAAATACAAAATCAAATAAAGGAAATAGCTTTTAATTAATCCAACAACTCACATCAACCATCACACTTATGTCAAACATTCAAACATCAACTCACATCAAGTCAATCAATCAATGGTTACATCACTCAAAGTGACATGATTTGACGTTTGTGAGGTAGATATACGACTAGCGATTTGACGCTTGATTTGACTTACGTGCCACACTCGAATTCGAAATGCGAATGCGCCGCGCAAATAATCCGGGCTCGGGTTCGCTAATTCCAAATTAACGAATTTTCTGTTGCGACGTAATTAAATGATTATGCCTAGCGAAATCACTATTCACGTCGCTAAAGAATTAATTCTAAATTAATTCGTTCACCCGAATTAAAATCTAATTTTAATTCCGCGTCGAAATCCAATTTCGTTTAATATATCGAATATATTAATTTATCGATTAATTCCAAATTAATCGTTATCTCTCTTAATTGATAATTTATCCCAGATAAAATATCACCGCAATTAATCCCATATAATTTTCCTCTCTCTTCTAATTAATCCCAGATTAATTTAGAGTGCGAGTCATACGTCATCGGTGAATCTTCGGGAAGGACCCATGAGATCCCCGGATATGTTGGCAGTAAATTCGGTCTTGCGGACTATCCGAACACGTAAGTATCTATTACTATTTTACCGATTTACAAGATAAGGTTGGCTCTAGCAAAGCGCCATGCCTACCCAATCTCGAGAAATATCCTTAAGGAATAAATAATCTATATCAGGCGTAGTATACGTAGTATTGTGTATGTCGATCCAGTATCGGATGATCACGTGCTAGGCCTGGGGCTGGAATTGTGTCTGCCCCGTACGAAGCACATGTCGGATGTCTGGTAACTAGTCTCTATAATCGGATATACATGACCTTATCATAATATCCCGATAGCTGCAGCATTTAAGAGAACCAGTCCGTATCATAGGTGACCATCATCTCCACTATGACTGGAGTGATACTTCCGTCTTGACATCACACCCCCACACTACGATTATACCCAGCATTGGCGTACACAGAACCTGTTAAAGTCCTGGACGACCGAACCAAAGTATATTGATTGTCGCAAGTATTAGCGGTGCAAGTCTCAAGTTAAGACCAAATACACCTACCCTGATTTCGGACTTCTATAGACACACAGTCATAATACCAATGGAATTCCGAGGGGTCTATCCAGAGCGAAGCTATTTCTCGTACCATCGGTAAAACACAACCTCATATTACACTTGCATGAGTATCATATACCCAAATATATGAGAACTATGTCGTTGTGCCCTCACAACGCACACAAGTGTAGTACTAGTCTTTTACGTATTTATCGATGTCCAATCTCGATAATACTCTGACTAGGGATATTTAATGATTTATCCTTTGTGGACAGATACTGTCTCATATCATTCTCCTCCCAGGAACAAATCATAGGGACCTCCTATCATTTATATATCTAGGTGATCTAATAAAAAATGATAAGAGTGCAATCTCCTTTGTCACATAGTTAATTTGTACAACAACACCATGATCTGTATATGGGTCATAATTTTCCAACAATCTCCCACTTGGCCTATAGCCAGTCACTCGAGTGTCTGACACCGGAAATATGTACAGTTGGCTCAAATTGTTGAGATAATGTTTCGTCAGCGGATTTTCATGACTATCATCTGATGCGATTTATTCGATCATCACATCGTCACGATGTATGATCCGAACAATCAGATGAATATCGAAGTATATATTTGGATCGTTGATGAGACCATTAATTCCTTAGCCTACGCTGACGCCTAGCTCAGCCGCTAACAGAATTATATCTAATCTAATTAGATTATTATCGACCCAAAAGGCTTCTATTGATGTCTCAGCTGCAGTAATAACCCGCATTTGTTGTTTATTCGGTAACAGTATCTTGCTTGGAAGATTTCCAGCTCACTATTCCGTTATTCAAACTTTATAGTACCGTTTGGACTTATAGTCGTTTTTATCGGTTTGGAAACTTGCTATAGTGATCCCAGTCACTTCAAGTTCTCCTTCTCCATAGACTAAGACAACATCATTAGTTCTCTAAGATACTAATGGATGTTTTAATATCAATCCAGTGACTATCACTTGGATTGTCCTGTTTGTGAATCCATATACTCAAAGCATATGAGACACTAGGTCGCGTACATTTTTCAATGTACAGTTTCTCGGAGAGTTTTCTCGAAAGCCAAACTTTCACCGATTGTCATTTGGGAATATCATTTCCAAGAAATAACATATTATCATTATTTATAGGACAGCCATTGTCAGTGCGCTCCCACTAACCCTCTTATATACACAAGAATCATTTCGTTCTGAACTAAATCATAAACTATTATGATTACAACAAAACGAAAGAACCTAACGCTTGCTTCAATCCAAACATGGATCGAATAACCTGCAAACCTTGTTTGCTAGTTAAGGTACGACAAAACTGACATGATGTTATAAACATCCTCCAAATGGTTTCCTTTTCAGGAAAGTGATTTTCCCGTTAAGCTGTCATATTTCATAAATGAAACACACAGCTTTAGCAAGCATTATCCAAATGGATTTACCGTGGCAACATGTAAAAGGTTGAATCGTAATCAATATAATGTTGATAATGATACCTTTCCGCTACAAGCCTAGCTTAGAACGTTGTTATGTTGCCATCCATTTATGTCTTCCTTGAAGACTTATATAGTACCAATAGGCACAATGCCTTGCGGTACATCAACTAGTAGTTCCAAACTTGTTGATTAACATGGAATCTATTTCGGATTCATGGCATTTTGCCATAATAGGGAGTCGATACCTTGTATCACTTCCTCCTACGTAGTCAGTTGGTATACCTCAAAAGAAGAGATATCTTTACGAGGTGAGATCATAAACCAATACCCAGGTTGTTTTCTGACTCTCTCCGACCTACGACGTTCTTGTGTATTCGAAGATTATTGGTAATAGTTTCATCCTTGATGAAATATATTTGTTCTATTAGGAATCGGTGCCCTTGAATAGTATTACTACGATTTTCATCGAGTTTTACTTTCCTCCCACTTACCACTGCATATCGGTATTCCTCTTAGGAAAACCGCATGGGGAGCAAACAATCTAATTGTTCTCTTTGTGAGTTGCATAAGTTACTATAATTGGTATCCCTAGGATAACCTACAATTTGGCACTTATCCAATTTGGGTTTTAGTTTGGTATCATCCAAACATATGCCCAGCATTCCCAAATTTTCAGGAATGAGAAACCTGGTTTCTTTCATGTTCATATCTAATATGAAGTCTGTCAAACAGATATTATGGAACCTTATTCTAAATAAGTTCTGCACTGTTAATGCTTATCCGTTGAAGGAAATGGTAGCTCAGAGCGACTCATGATTAACCTTATCATGTCTAACAAATTCGGTTACTTAGTTCAGACACACCGTCACTTTACGTGTTCCGGGAGAGTCCTCTTTGAAAGAATATTATACTCTTTCAAGTATATTAGAAACTTATTGCCTAAATATTTTCCATTACGGTCTTACCATGACGGTTTAATACTTTAGCCGATCTGTTTGTCTATTTCGTGTCGAAATTGAAAGTTTCTGATTTATGTTTCTAAAGAAATACGTAACCATAACGAGATGCCACATCAGTAAGGTCAAGAAATATTCATATCCATATCTAGCCTAGCTAGATATGGGCCACTTGCTTCACTATGAACTAGGGCTTACACATCGGTGGCATTTGCACTTTTACCAAGTAAATAGTGTTTTAGGCACTTTGCCCAATCAACTATATTCGTAGACTTTATTTAAATGGAATCAAATCAGTCCTAGTACCCACTCTTCGAAAGTGTGGATATACGAGTCTTGTTTAATTGTGTCCCAGACAACAATGCCATAATTAGTTTCTTCTGATCAAATCAGTTTGAGCTATTTGTTTGTCATGTTTTACATTTGAGATTTATTTATATTCAAAATATAAATTATGTTATTCACATCAAATGTGTTTATCTCAATATCATCTTTATATAATAAAACACTTTAGTGTTTTAGAATATAAAGGTTCACCCGCAGCGGGTCGAACACTGATACAGAGATAATGTATCTAGTAAAACTAGTTACATTATAAAATTTTCCTAATTTAAGTACACACCCGAAGGTAGTTCCTAAACTTAGGTATCTACGGTTGAAACAGCGACTTTCGTCCTGTTTCCAATTCGCAGATAAATCTCTATTGAAGTCAGTATCCTGTTCAAAACAGATTCTGAACATCAATACATATATTTTATGTTCCACACTAAGTATTTAAAATCTAATTTTAATACTAGTAGTGAACATAATGTTGACAAATATATTTGAAGTCAGAGCCTTGCTCGTCTTCAATTCCTTCATGTCTGCTTTGTCCAAACGGCAGTCACATTTTCTCGATCCCATTTGCCACATTTAAGCAAACATTTTGGGATATGTCCTTTATCTTCCTAGAAGATTATAATGATTTTGCCTTTGCCCTTTTTCACATTCCAGTAGCCTTTGGCCAAGCCTCGGGTTTCTAGAATATCGAAGTAAGGTGCGCCTTACGCTACTTGCCTTATTGCAAACTTTGACTTTATCTCCTTGAGAATAGTCATTAACTCTCCAAGAGTTATTTATTGCAATTTAATACTTCTAAAATCTAAATATAGATCTAAGAAGATCCTTCAATTTCATTATCATACTTTAAGGATCCAATCATTAGTTCTGATTAATAAATTAAGGAGTCTATTGCGGTAAGTATAATGGATTAAGCACTAAAGTTATCATTACATTAATCTTCCAAAGATTATGCTCCTACAATTTGCTTAACTCCGGGCTTAGGCATAATATGTTATTTTATCAAATAAAGTAACTTATTATATTTCAGGACTATCCTGAAATATATTCCCAATTTAAACAATTAAACCATTTAAATACATTTTCCCTAGGATTATGTTCTAAATGTCAATCTTTCTATTCTAACTTGATTTTAATAGTCCAACTATTTAATCAACGATTTAGGTACTATTTATTATAATGATTACAATATTCCAACTATTTAATCAACTATAATTTAATAGATTAAAATCAATCATATTGATTACTATAATCTAATTATAAAATCAACTATAAATGAATAATTTGAATACAGTCCAACTGTTAATAAAACAACGTTTAAATATTAGTTCAACTAACATTTAATTTATTTGACGAATGATATTTGTTTGAGCACGTATGGCAAGTAATTAAACGAATATTGCAAATTCAATTCTTGCCTCCCACTATTTTTCGGCGAGCCTCTAACCCTCTGTCGAGTACTCGGGAAAACCGTGTTTCCTAGTGGGCTAGGATCCCGTTAAATTTCACACAATCTTGACTTTGGCCAACAAATTGTATGATAATTAACTAGGTAGATCTCTAAAATCGATTGGATCCAATCCAATTCCTAGATCCGTAGGGGGACATCCAAGTCCGAAACATATATCTTATATATGCCAATACATCCAATGTATTACCTAACCTTTTTCCTCTGAATCAACTAAGCATTGGCTTGGCACAACAAACTTAGTGATCCCAGTTAAGCGCGACCCATTAACCATGGAAAGCTTCGTAATCAATGTCGATGGACAAGAAGTGGTCTTGACTTTGGCCAATAAACCACAACTTGGACAAGACACGGATATGGAACAAAGCCTTCGTGATTCAAACACATCCTCGACGGAAAAAGGACTTGACTTTGGCCAACAAGCCAATGTCAGTCTCGGATCTTGAGTGAGAATCATTCAATGGAAGGAAAGACGTTTAATATTTTGCGAGGGTTTTTCGAGTGCAAATTGGCAACCAATTTATTATCTTTGTTAAGGTCTCATCATCATACACCCTAAACATGCATTCTAGACACATAATAAAGCACATATAATAAAATAATAATGATATGTGAATGGATACTTTACACATTGATCCTAGATTAAATCTCTCTATTTCTCTCTCCCGCTAGCACATGTATTTACTTATACCCGTTACACTACACTTCTAAATAAACCTCATTTACATTGAGGGGAATAGGTGAGAAGAGAATACAAAGAGTATGAAGGTGATAAGGCTGGACACGCAGGTCCAATTAATAAATCAATTTTATTACAACAATTTCTAAAATTGCCTCACCCTTCTAATATCCATCCGATATACATTATTCATGCATCGCAACCATGTATTCACACAAGCATGCTATCAATCAATCTAATAAAATTAATTAATCTGATAATTAGTGACCATCCAATGTTCAAACAATGATTTGATTTTGTGCGAGTCAAATTCGTCTTGCGAATAAGTACTCAAGGTACGAATTCTTGAATTAAATTAAACGACATAAATAAATCCAATTGAATTTGTATTTAATACTAATTCACTATTTAATTCAAAATTAAATACTACACTTTATTAATAAACCTTTACGACTTAAATTCCAAATTTAATCGCTACGGGTCTCAAAGCCTGATTAATATCCAATATTAATTTAATTAAAATCTAATGGGCTTTTAATTAATTTCTTAAGGCATGGACTTTTGGTCAACTAGGGTCGAACCCAATAACCAAAGTCCAATCCGGGAGTTACCCCATAAGTCCAGAAATCAATTTAGGCCCATTAGGCCCAATTAAACTTTAAAGGTCAATTAGTAGCATTTGGGATTTATGAAAGCAGTTTTGGGCCCAATTGGATCCAATCCATTTGGCCTAAACCTAACTTGGTACAACCAAGCCCAATAAACCCAATAACAACTTTAAAAGCCCAAATCCAATTTTAAGGCCCAATTAATTAAATCATAAAAGTCCAATTTCATAATCTAATTAATCCTAAAGTGTATAACACAATTAATCACCCAAATCAATATTTCCAAAACATAAAATTAGCCTAATTAATCATGCTATCATCATTAAATCATGTCCAACACAATTTAACAAAAATCAAACCCAATACATGCTTCCAAAGTCTCGGCCAAGGGGAAATTTCATGCCCAAATCAAATTCAATCCAATTAAATTCAATTCAACATTAAATCAACATCCCCGACATGATTCTAACTCATCCAATGAATCAAAAATCAAAATCCAAAACATTTAGGGTTCTCTATCAATTCGGCCAAGCCTTCAAAATTGGGGAAAAATGTTCCAAACACATTTTCATCAAATTGATCCAATCAATCCTCAATTAAACATCAATTAAGCATATTAAATCATCCAATTTCATTTTTCATACTCAAAATCAATTTTGCCCAATTTTTTACCCTAAATCATTTTCATGCTAAAAATTAGCTCTGATACCATTGTTGGAGTTTGCTAAGGTCCCAAGATCATAAACAAGCTTGAAATAAGTGCGAATACAAATCAACGAAGTTACGGAATACTCACATCGATCGGTTGAGCGACGCTTTGACGAACAAAAACTGAGTTTCTGCTCACTGCATGCTCGGCAGTCCACTGTCACAGCCCACTGCATTTTCGGTTTTTGGAGGTCATCTTTCAAGCTGCAAACTTCGTCAAACGATTCCCGGCTCATGGGTGGACTTCCCTATCACCTTCGCATGTCTCTCGGAGTGCTAGCTCTCTTGATTTTTACCACAAAAATCAAGCACTCTTGCTTCCCTTCACTGTCTCGGCTTTGTACAGAAACCAGAAGAATTTTCAGCCCCTTGAGCGTGAAAATGAGAGGAGAGAGGAGGAGAGAAATTTATGTGTGTTGTTTATTCAATTGTGTATCTAATAGAATTTTTATATTAAAAGTCAAATACCAAAATCAAATAAAGGTAAATAGCTTTTAATTAATCCTAAAACTCACATCAACAATCACACTTGAGTGTTAAACACTCAAACATCAACTCACATCAAGTCACATTAATCAATCAATCAATGGTTACATCACTCAAAGTGACATGATTTGACGCTTGATGTTACGCTAGATGCGACTAGCGATTTGACGCTTGATTTGACTTGCGTGCCGCACTCGAATTCGAAATGCGAATGCGCTCGCAAATAATCCCGGGCTCAGGTTCGCTAATTCCAAATTAACGAATTTTCTGTTGCGACGTAATTAAATGATTATGCCTAGCGAAATCACTATTCACGTCCCTAATAAATTAATTCTAAATTAATTCGTTCGCCGGAATTAAAATCTAATTTTAATTCCGCTTCGAAATCCAATTTCATTTAATAAATCGAATATATTAATTTATCGATTAATTCCAAATTAATCGTTATCTCTCTTTAATTGATATTTTATCCCAGATAAAATATCACCGCAATTAATCCCAGATTAATTTTCTCTCTCTTCTAATTAATCCCAGATGAATTTAGAGTGCGAGTCATACGTCATCGGTGAATCTTCAGGAAGTGACCCATGAGATCCCCACATATGTTGGCAGTAAATTCGGTCGTCGGACTATCCGAACACGTAAGTACCTGGTACTACGTTTTATCGATTTACAAGACAAGGTTGGCTTCTAGCAAAGCGCCATGCCTACCCAATTCTCCAGAAATATCCTTACAGGAATAAAGGATCTATATCAGGCATAGTATACGTAGTATTGTATATGTCGATCCAGTATCGGATGATCACGTGCTAGGTCTGGGGCTGGAATTGTAACTGCCCCGTACGAAGCACATGTCGGATGTCTTGTAACTAGTCTCTATAATTAGATATACATGACCTTGTCATAATATCCCGATAGCTGCAACATTTAAGAGAACCAGTCCGATATCCTAAATGACCATTATCTCCACTATGACTGGAGTGATACTTCCGTCTTGACATCACACCCAACACACTACGATTCTCAATATACCCAACATTGGCGTACATAGAACTTGTTAAAGTCCTGGATGACCGGAACCAAAGTATATTGATTGTCGCAAGTATTAGCGGTGCAAGTCTCAAGTTAAGACCAAATACACCTACCCTGATTTCAGACTTCCATAGACACATATTCATACTACCAATGGAATTCCGAGGGGTCTATCCAGAGCGAAGCTGTTTCTCGTACCATCGGTAAAACACAACCTCCTATTACACTTGTATGAGTATCCTATACCCAAATATATGAGAACTATGTCGTTGTGCCCTCACAACGTGCACAAGTGTATTACTAGTCTTTTACGTATTTATCGATGTCCAATCTCGATAATACTCTGACTAGGGATCTTTAATGATTTATCCTTCGTGGACAGATACTGTCTCATATCATTCTCTGTCCAGGAACAAATCATAGGGACCTCCTATCATTTATATATCTAGGTGATCTAATCACAAATGATAAGAGTGTAATCTCCTTTGTCACATAGTTAATTTGTACAACAACACCGTGATCTGTATAAATAGTGACGTTATGGGTCATAATTGTCCAACACCCTTGGCTTGGCCGAGAGTCACACAAAGGAAAGGGGAATTTTTGTTGCAAAAATTCTCCATTGCTTGCACATCAAATGAGTCATTCAAAGGTGTTAGGGACATTAATCCTTGAGTTTGGAATTCAAGAACAAGCTTGGAAGCTCAACATACATCAAATGATAAGCTTGGAGCAACTTCAATGGAGGCAAAATTTTTGTTGTCTACACATCCACTTAACCGAGCATTGTAAGTATTTTCCTCTACTTTACTTTGCATATTCACATGATTTTATGCTTAAAGATCTTGGTTATTGTTCTTAGAGAACCCAACACAAACCCCAAGTAATTCCACTATTGGAATACTTTCACTTAACAAGCTTAGTACCTCTTCAAATAGAGTGGCCATAGGCCGCTCCTCTTCTATACTTATGTTATCAACATAGAAAGAAACTTTGGCAGACATACCCGGCTCAGAGCTGGTGTAGAAATTTTGATACTTGGCCATCGGGGAGAAAATCCAACCCCATGCCAATGAAGCATAACAGGGCCTCGGTGAGATGTAACCCGACCCCAAGCCCATATAACCACTTGGACACAAGAGAATGTTCATTCCTTATGCCACCAACATTAGGCCATGTGGGAGAAACTCCAAACCATGCCATTGAATAAAAAAAGATCTATGTGGGACGTAACCTGACCCCGAGCCAATATAATCAATTGGCCACAAGGTAATGATCTCTCATTGTGCCACCAACATTTTGCTTTGAGGGAGAAACTCCGACCCTATGCCAACGCATACAATAAGGTCTCGGTGGGAGGTAATTTGATCCTGAGCTGATATAATCACTTGGCCACAAGGGAATGTTCCATTTTTATGCCACCAATATTTGGCCATGTGGGAGAAACTCCACCGCATGCCAAGGAACCATAACAAGGCCTCAGTGTGATGTAACCTGACCCCGAACCGATATAATCACTTGGCCACAAGCGTATGATATGTCCTAGCGCTAACACACAATAATAGGGCCTCGACGAGACGTAACCTAACCCCGAGCCGATATAATTACTCGATCATAAGGGAATATACCCTTCTTGTGCCATCAAATATCGCATCGGTGGAATGAATACAGTCAAGAGCCATCATAACAAATGGCCACAAGGAAATATACCCTCTTTGTGTCATCAAATATAGCATCGGCAAAACAAATGCAGCCTCGAGCCATCATAATGGACTGGCCACAAGGGAATGTACCCTCCTTGTGCCATCAAATATGGTACGAATACAACCTCGAGCCATCATAACAAACTGGCCACAAGGGAATATACCTTTTTTATGCCATCAACTATGGCCTCGATGGAACAAATACAACCCCGAGCCATCATAACAGACTGGCCATATGGGAATGTACCCTCCTTGTGCCATCAAATATTGCCTTGGTGGAACGAATACAGCCCAAGCTATTAAATTTCTTTCCAAGACATAACCACGAGGGAAGATTTTCAACCTCCAATAATCACTATGGAGACTGAAAATGGCGTCTCACACCGAGTCATCCATCAAAACAAAAACCAAGAGAAAAACAAGATGAGTATAGTGAGGGTGACGTATCATGTATCCCTTATTGATCCAAAAGAAATAATAAAGGAGTCTAAGATAATAATTTTGAACCTTATAGTCCAATGTCTCAGAGAATTAAGCTACCGATCGAGGGGGTGACTAATGCCATGAGATGTTTCCCATGCTAGGCAGGCCCCAAGTTTGAAAACATCATGATGACCCTCAGGCCTTCCCCGTGCTTTGGTCCTACAGATCTGAAATGGGATAACCAACCCCAAGTGGGTATTCTCTCTCCCCGTTCTAGGCATACCCTGAGGCTGTAAACGCCACGGAGGCTCGTGACCCTTCCCCGTGCTATGTACCTCCAACATTGGGCAGCAAATTCCTTGGGGGAATTATCCCTCTCCATGCTATGTAAACTCAAAGGTATCGTGGTACCGCAACCATTCATTATCCATACGTGATGTGATTACCTTAAGACACCAAACGCCATACTGACTCACTCGTCGAGCGTGTTATGGATACCTAAGGCGCTAAATGCCACGCAGGTCTTCATGCTATATTCCTCAAAGATGCAAGTCATTGGGTATTAAAGTTCCAACCTAGGAGTTTGATTATGACACCTGGGATTAGCGTGCCACGGGGGTGCACGCTTTTCCCACATGCTCTACATCCCTTCATATGTTCCGAATTCCCTAAAGGTACAGGTCATTGGGTGTTGACGCTCCAGCCCAGGTATTTGATAATGACATTGAGGATTGGCGTGCCACGAGTTTCATGCCTTTCCCATATGACTTGCACCCCTTGATATATTCTGATCACAAGTATCTCACAAGAAAATTAAACATGTATTTCCTGCTCAAATAATAAACAAGTATAGATAAACAAGTTTTTATTTAAGAAAAGAAAAGTCTTATTCATATTCATGGGATTTACTGCCCATCTTATAACTCTTTGAGGGCCGTTCTAAAAGAGGCTCTATTGAAAATATTTCCTCCGTATTTCTGAACTATTCCTAATAATTTTCTTCTGAACCGAGCCTTTTGGAGGCTGGCAGGTCAACCAACATCCACAATTTCTCTAGAAGGAACTTATTCAACATCAGCTCTAAGGGGTAAAAGAAATCCATCAATCTCCAACTCCTGCCATTCCATTTCATTCAACAACTCAATCCTAGATCGAGACTTTTGAGGACGCTTCTTTACTTACTTATTTGCGGAAGAATGGAAGAAGTCATCCACATGATTAAACTTGGGCCTCCAAATTTACAGTTGTTTAATTCTCTTCCAATTCCCACTTGTGGACCCATCCAAGATGTTTCACCCTTCATATAATAACGAGTCCGGAAAGTGGCTAAATGAACATAATAAGCAGGAGGCGTTATGGAAACTGATGAAGTACACCTTGCATATTGGCTCTCCTAGTACTCCTTGACGACTGTTGCTATTGGTGTTGCCTGGCCCTTATAGCCTCGTGGTCTATACACCCATTTAGATAGTCGTTCTTTACCAAGTCTTCCACCTTCTCCTGCAGGTCTCTACATCTTTATGTGGCATGTGTTGGACAATTATGACCATAACATCACTATTTGTAATAAACATTGTGTTTTTGTACAAATTAACTATGTGACAATAGGAAATTGCTATTTTATCATTTTTTAATTGGATTACATGGATATGTATAAATGATAAAAGTCCTTATGATTAGTTCCGGATTAATAAGATATGAGACGATATTAATCCATGAACGGTTTAATCATTAAATATCTCTAGTCGTAGTATTATCGAGACTGGACATCGATAATGCGGAATAGACTAGTATTACACTTGTGCGCGTTATGGAAGATTAACAGCATAGTTCTCATATATTTAAGTATTGGATACTTATGCAAGTGTGATAAGAGGTTCTGTTAGCCATTGGACCGGGAACAGCTTCACTCTGGATAGACCCCTGGGAGTCCCATTGGTAGTATGACTATGTGTATATGGGAATCTGAATCAGGTAGATGTATGTGGTCTTAACATGAGACTTGCATCGCTAATACTTGCGACAATCAGTACATTTTGGTTTTGTTCGTCCGGAGCTTTAACAAGTTATGTGTACGCCTGTACTGGGTTTATTGAGAATCGTAGTGTATTGGATGTGATGTCAAGATGGGAGTATCACTTCAGTCATATGGAGATGATGATCACGCAGAGATACGAAACTAGTACTCTTAAATGCTACAGCTATCGGGATAGTATGACTATGTCATGATATCCTATTACAGAGACTAGTTGCTAGTGATCTGATATATGCTTCGTACAGGGCAGACACAGAGCCAGCCTCAGGCCTAGCATGTGACATCTAATACTAGATCGTATTACGCAATGCATTATATGTTATGCCTTATACAAATTATATATTCCTCGTTGAATATTTCTGGAGAATTGGGTAGGAACAGTGTTTTGCTAGAAGCCAACCATGTCTTGTAAATCGGTGAGAACATGGTACAGGGTACGCATATGTTCGGATAGTCCGATGACTGTATTTACTGTTAATATTTCCAGGGATCTCTTGGGTCACTTCCCAAAGATTCACCAATGATATTTGACTCAAACAGAATTAATCTCGGATTAATTATGAGAGAGAAAATTAATCTGGGATTAATTACGGGAATAATTAATTTGGGATTAGATTAGTATAGAAGAGAGAACGCGATTAATTTGGAATTTATCCGTAAAATATTTTAATAGGTAAATTGGATTTTTCTATTTAATTTATTTATTTGGGCTAAAATAATATATCGGATATATTAATTGAAATCGGATTTCAATACGGAATTAAAATTTGATTTTAATTCAAGCCAACGAATTATTTTGGAATTAATTTGTAAACCACTTTCGTAATAATTTTGTGAGGCATTATTATTTAATTAAATTGGATTTAATTATTTAGAGACAGAAAATTCTTTTAGTCGGATTAAATGAATCCGGGCCCAAAGCTTAGTTGTGTGTTGTAGAGAAGCCAACAAAATTTTGAATTTCAAAGTGGTAGGACCCACTTGACTTACATCAACTTGTCAAATGGTTGAGCTCATTTAATTCCATCTTTCACACAACTAAAGTGTGTTGAACAAGTTTTGATATACTTACTTTTGGTTTTTGGAAAACTAACACACATCAACTTTGGTAACAAGTTGAAAACACAAAAATCTCTCTTCTCCTTCCTCTTTGGCCGAGAGCCTCCTTCTCTCATTGAAAGTTTTGTTGCAAAGTTTTCAAGCTTGCTAGCACATTTAGAGTAAATCAAGGTGATAGGGAAACTCACCATTAAGTTGGAAATACTCAACATAAAGCTTGGAGCTTCCATACATCAAAGAAAGTTTTGAACTTCAAACTATCAATGTAAGTTCTTTCCGCAAACGTTCTTATTCTATTCACACACAAATCAAATAATTTTTTCGCGTTCCGCTGCATCAAACCTATAATTCCGTATAAAACCCATACAAAATTGGTATCAAAGCGAGTCTGATTATGGACACCCGATATATGATTATGCCTTTAAAATTCAATGTTTAATTTATTCTTGACTTTATGCATGTATGTGTTTATTTAATTTGATTAAATAAAGTAAAAGCATCTTTTGCGGAAAAATCCCTATTTGAAAATAAGGTTTTTAATTTAATATATATTTGATGCATATTAATTGGTCCGTCTTGTCAATACCGTTTATCAATAAATTTTCTGCGACTATATCCGAGAACGAGCCAAAGTTGCGAGGATATGGCCGATAGAAATTTATCTGTGCCGGATTTATATTTGATATTAGGTGAATTCAAGCGAAAGCGGAATCTTGAACGTGCCAAAGCTGTTAGGGTTTCGCAAGTATCTTGAATTCATCATTGGCAAGTTTAACATCGGTACGCCTCCTTGTGAACGAGCCAAAGCTGTCACAATGAGAAACGACCAAGATCGAAAACCCAGTAGTCATTATTAAGTGATTGACAATGAGTTGTCTACCTAATGAATATACGTAGGCGAGAACGTGCCAAAGCTATGAGCTGAAATATATTCATGGGGTCCATCTTTCACTATTATGTTATGATTTGATTATTGCATGTTTTGTATTCTGTTTGGGGATTACAGTTTTACATGAAATAGTGGGAGAGGTATTTTTAGATTAAAAATAGATGATCTAATTAATGCTTATTGATATATTATGAACCTGTGTTATCTTCTATCTGCTTACCTGCTTACCATAGATTCACTGTCTATTTGATAGATTTGCGATGGCGGCACCTCCAACCAATCCTTTTGCTCATATGCTTGATACGAATAAGCTAAAAGGCGCTGAAAATTTTGCAGATTGGGATATGGATTTGAAGATTGTCCTCAATTACGAGAAACTGGGATATATTTTAGAAGGTCCATTACTGCTTGCTATATCATTAGATGCATCTCCAAAAAAATATGAGACTTTCCAGAGATGGAAGGATGATGTAAGGGTTAAGTCATTCATCATAAGTTCTCTTTCTTCTGAGCTTAAAAAGGCTTATTTTAACATGCATGATGCATATATCATGATGACACAAGTTCGTGAATCATTCATGAACCATTAATGGGTCATGTTTCATAGAGTTTCGATGAAACTGTTCCATTCTAAACTTGATGAGGGGCAGGCTGTGAGCTCGTATGTCCTTCACTTGATCGATTTGATTGAGCAGTTAAGGCGCCAAGATTTCCCTCTCAATGACACTCTGGGGCGTAGTGTCATTCTCGATTCACTCCTGACATCATATCGCTAGTTTGTTATGTAATTCAACATGAATGGGATACACTGCTCTTACCGTAAGTTGCATAGGATGCTTCTCACAACAGAGGAAGATTTAAGGAAGGGAGTTCCGACTCGCCTTTCGAAACCCACTGTTGGACAATTATGACCCATAGCATCACTATTTATATAGATCATGGTGTTGTTGTACAAATTAACTATGTGACAAAGGAAATTGCTCTTTTATCATTTGTAATTAGATTACCAAGATACATAAATGATAAAAGGTCCTTATGATTAGTTCCGGATTGAGATGATATGAGACAATATCAATCCATGAAGGTTTAATCATTAAATAATCCCTAGTCATAGTATTATCGAGATTGGACATCGATAATGCGTAATAGACTAGTATTACAATTATGCGCGTTGTGGGAGCATAACGGCATAGTTCTCATATATTTAAGTATTGGATACTTATGCAAGTGTAATAGAAGGTTGTGTTTGCCGATGGTACAAAAACAGCTTCGCTCTGGATAGACCCCTCAGAATTCCATTGGTAGTATGACTATGTGTCTATGGAAGTCCGAATCAGGGTATGTGTATTTGGTCTTAACCTGAGACTTGCTCCGCTAATACTTGCGACAATCAATATACTTTGGTTTTGGTCATCTAGGGCTTTAACCGGTTTTGTGTACGCCTCTTCTGGATATATTGAGAATCGAAGTGTATTGGGTGTGATGTCGAGATGGAAGTATCACTCCAGTCATAGTGGAGATGATGATCACGTAGGATACGGAACTGGTGCTCTTATATGCTACAACTATAGGGATAATATGACTAGGTCATGTTTATCCGATTATAGAGACTAGTTACCAGAGATCCGACATGTGCTTCGTACGGGGCAGACACACAATTCCAGCCCCAGGCCTAGGACGTGACATCAGATACTGGATCGTAATAGGCAATACTACGTATACTACGTCTAATATAGATTACATATTCCTTAAGAATATTTCTGGAGAATTGGGTAGGCACAGTGCTTTGCTAGAAGCCAACCATGTCTTGTAAATCGGTAAAAATGTAGTACTAGGTACGTACGTGTTTGGATAGTCCGACGACCGGATTTACTGCCAACATATCCGGGGATCTCATGGGTCGCTTCCCGAAGATTCACCGATGACGTATGACTCGAGCATAATTAATCTGGGATTATTTAGTAGAGAGCGAAAATTAATCTAGGATTAATTACGGAGATATTTTATCTAGGATAAAATATTATTTAAAGAGAGAGAACGATTAATTTGGAATTAATCGATAAAATAATATATTCGATATATTAAATGAAATTAGATTTCTACGAGGGATTAAAATTATATTTTAATTCGGACGAACGAGTTAATTTAGAATTAATTTGCTAGCGACGTGAATAGTAATTTTGCTAGGCAAAATTATTTAGTTAAATTTGATTTAATTAAGTCGCAACGAAAAATTCATTAATTCAGAATTAGCGAACCTGAGCCTAGGAGTGTTGGCGGGCCCACTCGCATTTCGAATCAAGTGCGGCCCACAAGTCACATCATGCGTCACATCACCTGTCACTTTAGTGATGGATGTCAAGTCACTTTTTAGTGATTGACAACCAGTCACTATTCATGAGTGATGTGAGTGGTTGAAGGCTTTAATGGTTGTACCATTTTTGGAAAGTGGAATTGGTATTTGATTTTTTGAAAATCAAAAACCAAACACACATTACAACTTCTCATCTCTCTCTCCCTCACCATTCGGCCAAGGGCCAAAATTCTCTATATTTTTTTTCCTTCAATGACGTGAGCAAAGAGAAGCTTAAGGGAAATTTTGTCGCAAAATTTCCAAGTTCTAGCACACCAAAGAGATCATACATAGGTGATAGGGAAACCCATTCATGAGCATGGAATTCATTCTCAAAGCTTGGAGCTTGAAGATCATCCATGGAGCACAAAGAGGAGGTTGACCGAATTTTGGAGGAGCACAAATTTGGGCTTGGCAGAGAGCTTTAAGGAAGGAGCAAATTTTTGTGTTTCCTCGCATCGCAAAAGCCGATCAAAGTGAGTATTCCGCAACTTTACTTTGAAGTATTCACATGTTTTTAAATGCTTAAATTGAGCTTGGGACTATAGTAGAAACCCAACAATGGTATCAAGAGCCTTATTTAAGCATGAAATTGATTTAGGGTAAAATTTGGGTAAAATTGATTTGAGCATGTTTGGATGAAATCGATTGTTTGAGTATGCTTGAATGATGATAACATAGTGTTATGCATGATCAATTTGATGAAAATTGAATTGGATCAAATTTTCCCCAATATTTTAGCTTGGCCGAAACATGTGTGCCCTAAAAGTCATGGTGATTTTTGTTTTTTAAATCATTGGATGAGTTTGAATGACTTGAGAAATGTTGATTTATGATTTAATTGGATTAAAATCGAAATCGGACATAAATACCCTAATTGCCGTGAGTTGAAGCATGAAAAATGACTTGATTTTTTATTCAACTGTGTTGGACATGTGTTGATGATAATAAGCATGATTAATTATATAAATTGGTATTTTGGAAATGTTAATTTGGTTAATTAATCATGGCTATACACTTAGATTAATTTAATTGTGAAATTTGGAATTTTGTAATTTAATTAATTGGGCTTAATTCGGAATTTGGCTTGTAAAGTTATATTTGGGTTTAATGGGCTTGGTTGGGCCAAGTTTGGTTTAGGCTAATTGGTTGGATCCAATTGGGCCCAAAACCATATCCATAAAGTCCAATATAATTAAATGGGCCTTTAATATTTTAATTGGGCCTAAATTGTTTTCTTGGCAAATAAGGGTGATTCCTTAAATGGGCTTTGGTATTTTGGTTTGACCCATATTGACCAAGTCCATGCCTTAAGAAATTAATTGAAAGCCCATTGGACTTTAATTAAATTGACATTGGATGTTAATTGGGCTTTGAGACCCGTAAATATTAGATTTAGAATCTAAGTCGCAAAAGGCTCATTAAAAAGTGTAATTATTTAATTTAGAATTAAATAAAGAATTAGTATTAAATACAAATTAAATTGGATTTAATATTGTAGTTTAATATAATTCAAGAATTCATACTTTGAGTACTTATTCTTAAAACGAGTCGGACTCGCGCAAAATCAAATCGTTGTTTGAACATTGGATGGTCATTAATTTCAGATTAATTAATTGGATTAGATTGATTGATAACATGCTTTGTGTGAATACATGGATGTGATGTATGAATAATGTATATCGGATAGATATTAGATGGGTGAGGGCAATTTTGGAAATTGTTGTAATAAATTTAGAATTTATTAATTGGACCTGCGTGTCGAGCCTATTACCTCTTGACTCTTTGTATTTCTCTTCTCACCTATTCCCCTCAATGTAAATGAGGTTTCTTTAGAAGTGTTATGTAATTGGGTAGAAGTAAGATTTGTGCTAGGAATGGAGAGATTTGTTCTAGGAACAAAGTGTGTTAAATATCCATCCGCATATCATTATTAATTTTATTACGCGCCTTATTATGTTTTTAGAATGCATGTTTAAGGGTGTATGATGAGACCTAATCAAAGATAATTAATTGGTTGCCAATTACACGAAAAACTCTCAAAAAATATTAATCGTTTTCCTTCCATTGAGTGATTCTTATTCAAGATCCAAGATTGGCACTGGTTTGTTGGCCAAAGTCAAGGCCTTTGTCCATCGCGGATGTGTTTGAATCATGAAGGCTTTATTCCATATCGCATGTCTTGTCCAATTTGTGATTTGTTGGCCAAAGTCAAGATCACTTCTTGTCCAACGACATCGATTACGAAGCTTTCCAAAGTCAATGGGTCCCGCTTAACTGGAATTATTAAGTTTGTTGTGCCAAAGCCAATGCTTAATTGATTCAGAGGAAAAAGGTTAGGCAATATATTGGATATATTGGCATATATAATATATATGTTTCGGACTTTGATGTCAACCTACTGGATCTAGGAATTGGATGAGATCCAATTGATCTTAGAGATCTACCTAGTTAAATATCATACAGCTTATTGGCCAAAGTCAAGGTTGTGTGTTATTTAACGGGATCCTAGCCCACTAGGAAACAAGGTTTCCCGAGTACTCAACAGAGGGTTAGAGGCTCGCCGAAAAATAGTGGGAGGCAAGTATTAAATTTGCAATTTCGTTTAGATACTTGCCAATACGTGCTCATTTCAATTTTTCATCATTACTCGAATAAATATTAGTTGGACTAATATTTAATCGTTGTTTTAATTAAAACAGTTGGACTGTATTCAAACTACTTCAATTATAGTTGATTATATAATTGGATTATAGTAATCAATATATTTGAATTTAACCAATTAAATTATAGTTGATTATATAGTTAGACTATAGTAATCATTATATTAAATAGTACCTGAAATCGTTGATTGGATAGTTGGACTATAGCAATCAAGATAATTGAAAGATTAGTGTTTAAAATATAATCCTGGGGTAAAATATATTTAAACGGCTTTAATTTTCAGATTGGGAATAAAACCTCAGGATAGTCCTGGGAACTGAGAAGTTACTTTATTTGACAGAGAAACCTCTTGGGCCTAAGCCCGGAGTTGAGCAAATAGTAGAACATGATTTTTGGAAGATTCATGTGATGATAACTTAAAGTGCTCAATCCATTATGCTTACTGCAATGACACTTTAATTCAGTCATCAGAATTAAGGATTAGATCATTGTAACAAGATGTTGAAATTAAAGATCTTCATAGATCTATTCTTATATCTTAGAAGTACGAATTGCAAATAGAAGCTCTTACGTTCGCGTATGTCAGAGGGTACATCTGTCGAGCACTAGGTGTCGCAGATAATTGCTGACATTGATCAGCTAGGTTAGCTGGGCATTACCTACGTGGCTAAGACTACCAAGATTTGATCTTATAGCCTCTACCCGATAGCTGGGGCAGGTTCATTATGAACCAAGAGTAAATTCTTGGAGAATTGATGGCTATGCTCAAAGAGGCAGAGCTAAAGCTTCTAAAAGGGTAAATACACCATCATCACAGTCTTCTAGGAAGACAAAGGACATAGCCTAGATGTCTGCCTAAACTGTGGCAAACGGGGTCACTTGATGCGTGACTGCCGTATGGACAAAGCAGACATGAAGTAAGTAAAAGCGGGGCAAGGCTCCGGCTTTAAGTATGTTTGTCAAAAACATGTTCGCTATTAGTTTTAAAATTAGATTTTGATACTAGATGTGGTACATAAATATGTATTGTTGTGCAGAATCTGCTGATAAGCAGGATACTGACTTCAGTTGAGATTTATCTGCGAATCGGAAACGGGAAGAGAGTCGCTGTTTTAACCGTAGAAACCTAAGTTTAGGAACTACCCTTCGGGTGTGTACTTAAATTAGGAAACTGTTAAAATGTAACTAGTTTGACTAGAAACATTATC
>SKCR01011205.1:0-21804 GCA_019454045.1 Zanthoxylum bungeanum | reverse complement strand
TCAGCTAGTGATTCATGGATCTAATGATGATAATATGAATTTGACATTGTGTTATAAATATATTAAACTTTTATTTATGTGTCATAATTTACAAATTGTCAAATATTTTTTGTGTATGTTATGAAAAAGTATCAATGTTTAATTAAAAAGATTGTATTATTAAGATAGTAAGGGAATTCAATATTTTAAAAACTCGTAAAAAATCCGTTGGGTACCAGTGTGAGTTTGGTAATTTATTTTTATATGCGAGTGCAGGCTTGGTAATGAAAAAAAACCTACAACGGATATGGTGCGGATTTGATAATTTATTTACATAGCGGGTGCGGGTTTGGTAATGGCAAACCCGCACCAAACCCTACCCATTGCCATCCCTACCTCCACACATTTTTTTTTTTTTTTTTACTTTGGTTCGAGTACTCAAATTTTAATATTAACTATAATATTGTTGACTTAAATGCTCATTATATCCCTATAATTTTGTTCAATAGCCCAGTTGGTGTATTTTAAAAATACCTCGCACACACTTAAATATTAACAGAACTTTACTGTTTTACCCTTATTCAATTTAGATATTTAACATTACAAAATGTGAATTATATAATATTTTTTCCAAAAGAATCAAATTTTATTCTTAAGAGAATAAAATATATTAATTTTTAATTATTGTAACATCCCGCCGAAGGCAAGCTACTACTACTTGGGGGGTCGGTATTGATCCGTTATTTAGAGAGACATACATAACTCATCTTCTTGAGCCTCAAATCTAACGAAAACGGACATGATGAACCCCAAAATTTGGCAATCTAGAACACAGTCCAACACCAAAACGTTACATGTCATGAACATCAAATGTGCGAAAGGAGCTCTGATCCATACTTATGACAAATCAAGCACACATCATCAATACTCAAGGCTCCATGCCCAAAACTATGCATACAAACTGATGTTGGTTTCTAATTAGGTCCCAAGATTGATGAAATCAAGCAAGAAATTCGCATGAATACATCAAAGGAGTAAGGCGGAAACATAACTCACATTGAACAGTTTGATGCAAGGAAGAACAAGCCACTTCTTCCTCCTTGTTGAAGCTCGGCAATGGCCTCCTTGAACTGCTGTGGTGCTCGATTTTGGGCTGTGAAACTCCTCCAAGATTCGGCCATGGGAGACACCATGGAAGCTCCAAGCTTCAAGCTCCAAAAATGGATTCCATGCTCAAGAAATCGTTTCCCTATCACCTATGTATAACCCAAGGTGTGCTAGCATTTCTTCATCTTCCTTGCTTCTCCTTTCAATTCGGTTAGACCAGAATTTTTGGGGAAGAAAACGGTTCCAAACTGTGAGAGGGAGAAGAGAAAGAGAGAAGGGAAAAATTTTAGGTTTCCTTGAAACCCTATTACCGTAAGAGAGAGAGAATTATTAAAAAAAAATAAAGTGTAAATGGTATATATATTTTCCAAAAACAAATTAAACCATTTACCACTTTTTCATTTTTCAAAAACAAAAGTCAAAAGCCAAAAAGCAAAAAAGCATTTAAAGCTTTTCAACTACCACATCAATCACTCAAATCAAGTGACAACTTGTCACATAACTCAAAGTGACATTTGATTTGACGCTTGATGTGACTTGCGATTTGACTCTCGATTTGATTTGCGTGCCGCACTCGAATTCGAAATGCGAATGCGCTCGCAAATAATCCCGGGCTCGGGTTTGCTAATTCCAATTAACGAATTTTCCGTTGCGTCGTAATTAAATGATTACGCCTAGCGAAATCACTATTCACGTCGCTAACGAATTAATTCTAAATTAATTCGTTCGCACGAATTAAAATCTAATTTTAATTCCGCGTTGAAATCCAATCTCGCATAATATATTGAATATATTATTTTATCGATTAATTCCGAATTAATCGTTCTCTCTCTTTAATTAATGTTTTATCCCAGATAAAATATCTCCGTAATTAATCCCAGATTAATTTTCTCTCTCTTCTAATTAATCCCAGATTAATTAAGTGCGAGTCATACATCATCGGTGAATCTTCGGGAAGCGACCCATGAGATCCCCGGATATGTTGGCAGTAAATACGGTCGTCGGACTATCCGAACACGTAAGTACCTCGTACTACATTTGCACCGATTTACAAGACAAGGTTGGATTCTAGCAAAGCTCCATGCCTACCCAATTCTCCAGAAATATCCTTATAGGAATATGTGATCTATATCAAGCGTAGTATACCGAAGTATTGCGTATTTCTGTCCAGTATCGGATGTTCACGTGCCAGGCCTGTGGCTGGAATTGTGTCTGCCCCGTACGAAGCACATATCGGATGTCTGGCAACTAGTCTCTATAATCGGATATACATGACCTTGTCATAATATCCCGATAGCTCGAGCATTTAAGAGAACGAGTTCCGTATCCTACGTGACCATCATCTCCATATGACTGGAGTGACACTTCCGTCTTAACATCACACCCAACACACTACGATTCCCAATATACCCAGTATCGGCGTACACAGAACCTATTAAAGCCCTGGACGACCTCAACTAAAGTATATTGATTGTCGTAAGCATTAGCGGTGCAAGTCTCAGGTTAAGACCAAATACACCTACCCTGATTGCAGACTCCCATAGACACATAGTCATACTACCAATGGGATTCCGCAGGGGGTCTATCCAGAGCGAAGCTGTTTCCCGTACCATCGGTAAAACACAACCTCCTATTACACTTGCATGAGTATCATATACCCAAATATATGAGAACTATGCCGTTGTGCCCTCACAAACGTGCACAAGTGTAATACTAGTCTTTTGCGTATTTATCGATGTCCAATCTCGATAATACTCTGACTAGGGATATTTAATGATTTATCCTATATGGACTGATACTGTCTCATATCATTCTTCGTCCAGGAACAAATCACAGGGACCTCTCATCATCTATGTGATCTAATCACAAATGATCAGAGTGCAATCTCCATTGTCACATAGTTAATTTGTACAACAACACCATGATCTGTAGATATAGTGACGCTATGGGTCATAATTGTCCAACAATCTCCCACTTGGCCTATAGCCAGTCACTCGAGTCTCTGACACCCGAACTATGTACGGTTGGCTCAAATTGCTGAGAAATGCTTTCGTCAGCGGATTTGTATGAATATCATCTTGATGCTATTTATTCGATCATCACATCGCCACGATGTATGATCCGAACTGATCAGATGAATATCGAAGTATTTATCTGGATCGTTGATGAGACCATTAATTCTTTAGCCTGTGCTGACGCATAGCTCAGCTGCTAACAGAACTATATCTAATCTAATTAGATTTGTTATTAACCCAGATGGCTTCTTTTGCTGCCTCAGCTGCTGCAATTAACCTGAATTTGTTGTTTATTCGGTAACAATATCTTGCTAGGAAGATTTCTAGCTCACTTGTACCGTTATTCAAACTGTATAGTACCTTTGCGACTTTAGTCGTCTTTATCGGTTATAGGAAACCTGCTACAATGATCCCAGTCACTTCAAGTTCTCCTTCTCCATAGAATAAGACAGCATCCTTAGTTCTCTAAGATATTAACGGATGTTCTTAACATCAATCCAGTGACTTTCACTCGGATTGGCCTGTTTGTGAATCCATATGCTCAAAGCGTATGAGACATCAGGTCTCGTATATTTTTCAATATACGGTTTCTCGGAGAGTATTTCGAAAGCCAAGCTTTCACCGATACTTATTTTATGGGAATATCATTTCCAAGAAATGACATATTATCATTATTTTATAGGACAGCCACTGTCAGTGCGCTCCCACTAACCCTCTTATTTACACAAGAATCATTTTCGTTTTGAATTAAATCATAAATCATTATGATTACATCAAACGATAATTCCAAAAACCTAATGCTTGCTTCAATCCAATCATGGATCGAATAACAAGCATTATCCATTGATCCGTGGCAACAGGTAAAAGGTTGAATCGTAATCCACTTTGATACGATACCTTTCCGTTAAAGCCTACTTATACGTGTATGCCATCCATGTATGTCTTCCTTGAAGACTTATATAGTACCAATATGCACAATGCCTTGATACATCAACTAGTATCCAAACTGGTTGATATACATGGAATCCATTTCGGATTATATGACACTTTGCCATAATAGGGAGTCGATACCTTGCATCACTTCCTCATACGTAGTCAGTTGGTATTCCTCAATAATATGGACATCTTTATGAGGTGAGATCAGAAACCCATACCCCAGGTTGTTTTCTGATTCTATCCGACCTACGCGGTTCTTGTGTATTCGAAGATTATTGGTATAGTTTCATCCTTGATGAACTATTTATGTTCCATTAAGATTTGGTGCTTTGAACAGTATTACTCCGATTTTCATCGAGTTATACTATCCTCCCACTTACCACTGCATATCGGTATTCCTCTTAGGAAAACCGTATGGTGAGCAACAATCTAATTGTTCTCTAGTGAGGTGTTTAAGTACAATACTTATGGTATCCCTAGGATAACCTACATTTGGCACTTATCCAATTTGGGTTCTTGTTTGGTATCATCCAAACGTATGCCAAGCATACCCAAATTTTCAGGAATGTGAAACCCGGTTTCTTTTCCTGTTCATATCTAATATGATATCTGTCAAACAGATTATTATGGAACCTTATTCAAAATAAGTTCTTGCACTGTTTAAAGCTTATCTGTTGAAGGAAATGGTAGCTCAGAGCAACTCGTGATTAACCTTATCATGGCTAACAAAATTCGGTTAATCCATTCGGACACACCGTCAAATCGATGAGTTCCGGGAGGAGTCCTCATTGAAAGAATACTATATTCTTTCAAGTATACGAGAAACTTATTGCTTAAGTATTTTCCATTACGGTCTTACCGTGACGGTTTAATACTTTAGCTGATCTGTTTGTCTATTTCGTGTAGAAACTGTGAAAGTTTTCGATTTGTGTTTCAAAAGAAACATATAACCATAACGCGATGCCACATCCGTACAGGTCACAAAATATTCATATCCACCTCTAGCCTAGCTAGACATGGGCCCACTTGCTTCACTATGAACTAGGGCTAACAGATCAGTGGCATTTACACTTTTACCATGTAAATCGTGTTTTAGGTACTTTGCCCAATAAGCTAGATTCGTAGACTTTATTTGAATGGAATCAAATCAGTCCGTACCCACTCTTCGAAAGTGTGGATATACGATTCTTGTTTAATAGTGTCCCTGACAACTATGCAACATTTAAGTTTCTTAATTAATCAAATCATTTTGAGCTATTTATTTGTCATGTTATATATTTGAGATATTATTTATATTCAAAATATAAATGCTGTTATTCACATCTAATGTGTTTATCTCAATATTATCTTTATATAATAAAATACTTTAGTGTTCTATAACATAAAGGTTCACCCGCAGCGGGTTAAACACTGATATAGAGATAATGTATCTAGTCAAACTAGTTACATTATAACAGTTTCCTAATTTAAGTACATACCCGAAGGTAGTTCCTAAATTCTGGTATCTACGGTTAAAACAGCGACTTTCGTCCCGTTTTCAATTCGCAAATATAATCTCAATAGAAGTCAGTATCCTGTTCAAAACAGATTCTGAACATCAATATATATTTATGTACCACACTAAGTATTTAAAATCCAATTTCAATACTAGTAGTTAACATAATTATGACAACTATATTTGAAGTCAGAGCCTTGCTCGTCTTCAATTCCTCCATGTCTGCTTTGTCCAAACGGTAGTCACGCTTCCGTGATCCCGTTTGCCACATTTAGGCAGACATTCTGGATATGTCCTTTATCTTCCCAGAAGATTATAATGATTTTGCCTTTTCCCATTTCAACATTCCAGTAGCCTTTGGCCAAGCCTCGGATTTCTAGAATATCGAAGTAAGGTACGCCTTGCGCTACTTGCCTTATTGCAAACTTTGACTTTATCTCCTTGAGAATAGTCATTAATTCTCCAAGAATATTTATTACAATTTAGTATTTCAAAGATCTAAATATAGATTTATGAAGATCCTTCAATTTCAGTATCATACTTTAAGAATCTAATCCTTAGTTCTGAGAAAGAAATAATGAGTCTACTGCGACAAGCTTAATGGATTAAGCGCTAAAGTTTTCATTACATGAATATTCCCAATATCATGTTCCACTTATTTGCTTAACTCCGAGCTTAGGCATAATATATTATTTTATCAAATAAAATAACTTATTATTTTTCCAAGAACCATCCTGAAACTTATTCCTAATTTGAAAATTATAGTCGTCTAAATACATTTTCACCCAGGATTATGTTTTTTAAACACTAATATTTCAATTTATCTTGATTCTAATAGTCAAACTATTTAATCAACGATTTGTGGTACTAATGTATTATATTGATTATTATAGTCCAACTATACAATCAAATATAATTAAAATTAATTAACCTCAATTACATTGATTACTATAATCCAATTATAAAATCAAATGTAAATCGAAATTAATTAATTCCAAATATATTGATTACTATAATCCAATTATATAATCAACTATAATACAGTCCAACTGCTTATTAAAACAATAATTTAAATATTAGTCCAACTAATATTTAATCAAACGACGAAATATTTGTGATTGAGCGCGTATGGCGAGTAATTGAACGAATATTGCAAATTCATTCTTGCCTCCCACTATTTTTTGGCGAGCCTCTAACCCTCTGTCGAGTACTCGGGGAAACCGTGTTTTCCTAGTGGGGCTATGATCCCGTTAAATATCACATAATCTTGACTTTGGCCACAAAATTGTAATGATGAATCATTAACTAGGTAGATCTCTAAGATCAATTGGATCCAATCCAATTCCAGATCCGGTAGGAGGACATCCAAGTCCGAAACACATATCTTATATATGCCAATACATCCAATGTATTACCTAACCTTTTTTCCTCTGAATCAACTAAGCTTGGCTTTGGCACAACAAACTTAGTGATCCCAGTCAAGCGCGACCCATTGACCATGGAAGCTTCGTAATCATTGTCGATGGACAAGAAGCGGTCTTGACTTTGGCCAACAAACCAAAACTTGGACATGACACTGATATGGAGCAAAGCCTTCGTGATTCAAACAAATCTTCGACAGACAAAGGCCTTGACTTTGGCCAACAAACCAATGCCGTCTAGGATCTTGAGTGAGAATCACTCAATGGAAGGGAAATACGCTTAATATTGAGACGAGGGTTTTTTTGCATGCAAATTGGCAACCATTATTTATTATCTTTGTTAAGGTCTCATCATCATACACCCTTAAACATGCATTTCTAAACACATAATAAAGCGCATATGAAATAAAATAATAATGATATCGGATGGATACTTTACATTGATCCTAGATCAAATCTCTCATTTTCTCTCTCCAAAGCTAGCACATGTATTTACTTCTACCCGTTACACTACACTTCAAAAGAAACCTCATTTACATTGAGGGGAATAAGTGAGAAGAGAATACAAAGAGTATAAAGGTGATAAGGTTGGACACGCAGGTCCAATTAATAAATCAAATTTATTACAATTTCCAAAATTGTCCCACCCGACTAATATCCATCCGATATACATTATTCATGCATCGCAACCATGTATTCACACAAGCATGTTATCAATCAATCTAATCCAATTAATTAATCTGATAATTAGTGATCATCCAATGTTCAAACAACGATTTGATTTTTGCGCGAGTCAAACTCGTTTTTGCGAATAAGTACTTAAAGTACAAATTCTTGAATTAAATTAAACTACATAATTAAATCCAATTTAATACGCATTTAATTCTAATTCACTATTTAATTCCAAATTAAATATTACACTTTAATAATGAACTTTTACGACTTAAATCCAATTTAATCGCTACGGGTCTCAAAGCCCGATTAACATCCAATGTTTATTTAATTAAAGTCCAATGGGCTCTTAATTAATTTCTTCAAGGCGTGGACTTTTGGTCAACTCGGGTCAAACCGATAACCAAAGTCCAATCCGGGATTTATCCCATAAGCCCAGAAATCAATTTTGGCCCATTAGGCCCAATTAAATAATTAAGGTCCATTAAGTCATAATTGGACTTTTTGGATGCAGTTTTGGGCCCAATTGGATCCAACCAAATTGGCCTAAACCTAGCTTGGTACAACCAAGCCCAAAAGCCCAATTACAATCTTTAAGGCCCAATTTCCAAAAACAAACCCAATTAATTAACTTATAAAATTCCAAATTCCATAATTAATTAACCTAAGTGTAATCCATAATTAACCACCCAATTAATATTTCTAAAACATCAATTAGCATAATTAATCATGCACTTTAATAACAAATAGTGTCCAACATAATTTATCAAAATCAAACCCATTTTACATGCTTCTTTATTCTCGGCAATTAGGGGTTTTTCAAATCCGATTCGGTTTCAATCCAATTGAATCCACAATCATTATTTCCCAAATCAATTCAACTCATCCAATGAATCAAAATCAGAAAACAAAATGAATTTCAAATACATATAGTTTTCGGCCAAGCCCTTTAAATTGGGGAAAATTGTTCCAAATCAAAATTCAATCCAATTGAACTTCAAAACAACATTACCCAATTGTTTTAAGTCATCCAATGATCAAACAAGCAAAAAATCACCAAGATATAAGGGTTTCAATTTTCGGCCATGCCCAAAATTTGGGGAAAATTTGATCCAACCAAATTTCTTGAAATTGATCATGCACAACATCAATTCAACCTCATTCAACCATACTTAATCAAACAATTCAACCAATTCATGCTCAAATCGAGTTTACCCAATTTTAACCCTAACTTTTTCATGCTTGATTAAAGCTCATAGATACCATTGTTGGATTCTAATTAGGTCCCAAGATTCATGAAATCAAGCAAGAAATTCGCATGAATACATCAAAGGAGTAAGGCGGAAACATAACTCACATTGAGCGGTTTGATGCTAGGAAGAACAAACCACTTCTTCCTCATTGTTGAAGCTCGGCAATGGCCTCCTTGAACTGCTGTGGTGCTCGGTTTGGAGCTTGAAGCTTGGAGCTTCCATGGTGTCTCCCATCAATCACTCAAATCAAGTGACAACTTGTCACATCACTCAAAGTGACATTTGATTTGATGCTTGATGTGACTTGCGATTTGACGCTCGATTTGACTTGCGTGCCGCACTCGAATTCGAAATGCGAATGCGCTCGCAAATAATCTCGGGCTCGGGTTCGCTAATTCCAAATTAACGAATTTTCCGTTGCGTCGTAATTAAATGATTACGCCTAGCGAAATCACTATTCACATCACTAACGAATTAATTCTAAATTAATTCGTTCGCCCGAATTAAAATCTAATTTTAATTCCGCGTCGAAATCCAATCTCGCATAATATATTGAATATATTATTTTATCGATTAATTCCGAATTAATCGTTCTTTCTCTTTAATTAATATTTTATCCCAGATAAAATATCTCCGTAATTAATCCCATATTAATTTTCTCTCTCTTCTAATTAATCCCAGATTAATTAAGTGTGAGTCATACATCATCGGTGAATCTTCGGGAAGCGACCCATGAGATCCCCGGATATGTTGGCAGTAAATACGGTCGTCGGATTATCCAAACACATAAGTACCTCGTACTACGTTTGCACCGATTTACAAGACAAGGTTGGCTTCTAGCAAAGCGCCATGCCTACCCAATTCTCCAGAAATATCCTTATAGGAATATGTGATCTATATCAAGCGTAGTATACCGAAGTATTGCGTATTTCTATCCAGTATCGGATGTTCACGTGCTAGGCCTAGGGCTGGAATTGTGTCTGCCCCGTACGAAGTACATATCGGATGTCTGGCAACTACTCTCTATAATCGGATATACATGACCTTGTCATAATATCCCGATAGCTCGAGCATTTAAGAGAACGAGTTCCGTATCCTACGTGACCATCATCTCCATATGACTGGAGTGACACTTCCGTCTTAACATCACACCCAACACACTACGATTCCCAATATACCCAGTATCGGTGTACACAGAACCTGTTAAAGCCCTGGACGACCTCAACTAAAGTATATTGATTGTCGTAAGCATTAGCGATGCAAGTCTCAGGTTAAGACCAATTACACCTACCCTGATTGCAGACTCCCATCGACATATAGTCATACTACCAATGGGATTCCGCAGGGGGTCTATCCAGAGCGAAGTTGTTTCCCGTACCATCGGTAAAACACAACCTCATATTACACTTGCATGAGTATCCTATACCCAAATATATGAGAACTATGCCGTTGTGCCCTCACAAATGCGCACAAGTGTAATACTAGTCTTTTACGTATTTATCGATGTCTAATCTCGATAATACTATGACTATGGATATTTAATGATTTATCCTATGTGGACTGATACTGTCTCATATCATTCTCCATCCAGGAACAAATCACATGGACCTCTCATCATTTATACATCTAGGTGATCTAATCACAAATGATCACAGTGTAATCTCCTTTGTCACATAGTTAATTTGTACAACAACACCATGATCTGTACAAATAGTGACGCTATGAGTCATAATTGTCAAACAATTGAGACTATTATTTACATACATATAATAGTGTGCACAACACGACTCAATACATAAAAAAAAAATAGACTTATAAACTTGCACGAAACTCGCCAGGATTCTAGAGTGGATGACTACAATTTGGGTGATTCGTTGCCTTGAGCAAGACATTCCAAAGCATGAACGACTGATTGATCCAACCAGCAAAACTAGTAAACTGTTGTGGTGTGAGTTATAAAACTTAATAAGTAACCACGCTCATACCCTAAAAGAATAAGGATAAATTTCGAAGATAATACATATAATTATGCTAAAATGCGTGGAAATTTACAATTGCATAGTCGTCGAAAAAAAATGATTCGAACAAACGAATTAAAACTTCAAAGGAACATTGTACTTATATCTTTTCAAAAAAAAAAAAAAAAAAAACTAACTTCATACCATTCTTTACACTCTCCATATACAAAGTCCTCCGAACATACTTATATATATACCAATCCAGAAATCGAGTTCATAAGGCATAGTTGATACGAAACTGAAATTTTATACAAAGCTGTAATATGCAAAGTATTTAATTTCTGAAATTTAAATTCTTTATCACAAATTAAAAAATAGTACATATTTGAAATATTATCAAATCGGAAAGTTTAAATTTTCTTTATTAATAACTTACTTACTAAACTTTATATGAAACCCTTCGAATATTCAAACTCCAAATTACATAGAAACACAAAAACATAACTTACATAAATTCTTGAATCCCTATGTATCAATCGTTTATGTGCTGTCATAGGCAAAAAAATAAAACCTAAACTCGTAAAAATATATGTAATAGTTCGAGTAAGGATTGTTCCCATAGGTAGTATCTAGTATTATTTATGCCACGTGAATAAAAGAGATTGAGGATTTGAAATTTAATGTAAATAATTTTAATAAACACAACTAAATAAAGATTTAAATCAAAGTATTAATTCAAAGTATTAAGTCAATCAAGAAGAGATTAATCATAGGTTTAAGTAACATCCACCATTGGAATTTTACAACTGATCATCAATGCAAAAATATATCAATTCGTACATTGAATATTCACCGTTGAAATTATTTTCCTATCTCTCCTAAGTTGTAGTTAATTAGAAAACAAGGGATCTAATTAACCCTAACTACTAAACAACCCGATACAAGCACTAAAATCTAATCTAGTGGAAGCCTTAAGAATTAGAGAGATCGATGAAGTTAAACAACACAAACACAAGTGGTTGAATTAATTTAGTCGCATGTTCTTCCTAAAGTTTAATAGTTTCTGATTAAAAAATCATTAAATCTTAGTTGCTTCTTAAGTTAGATGAATCAAACAATTACAGATTTGATATCTAACCTAGCAATAGATTGCAACGAACAATAAATTAGTAGGCCTTCTTGCAATCAAACAACACAATCATGAAATTAAGCATATAAGAATATTCGATACTCAAAGCATAAATAAAACAATGAAAATAAATTAGATCTCAAAATTTTATAGATCACAAGGCTTCATTTTTTTTTTTACCAATCACAAAAGTTTAGCCACATATGGCCAACATAAAAACCCAAAGAATAATTTTTTCTTCTCTCATGTTCTTCTAATCAGGGTTTAAGCCTCATTTATATATAAATAATGTTCTAACCTAATCTTGGTGATATTGGATAATAACTATCGATAGTCCAATAAGCCTTGTGTTCTAAATCAACTTGAAAATGGCATGGTTTTCCAAATACTAATCGATAAGGTGACATGCCAATAAACGTCTTATATGTAGTCATTTATGCCCACAAGCCATCATCCAAACGCAAACTTCAATCTTTTCTACTAGATTGACTGTCTTTTCAATGATAGACTTTATCTCTCAATTTGAAACTTCCGCTTGTCCACTAGTTTACGGATGATAGGCAGTTGAAACCTTATCGATTACGTGGTACTTTCGCAACAAAGTCTCCACGGCTCGATTACAAATGTGAGTGCCTCGATCACTTAGTAGAGCCCTTGGAATTCCGAACCTAGAAAATATGTTAGTCTTGATAAAATATGTAATAACTTTAGAATCATCGGTCCTGGTAGCTTTAGCTTCTAGACATTTAGAGACATAATCAACAGCAAGTAAAATGTAAACATAACTGAAAGATACATGAAACGGTCCCATGAAATTGATGCCTCAAACATCAAAAATTTAACTAAATAGTATGGATGTTTGCGGCATCGCATTCCTATGAGATATATTACCTGTCTTTTGACAATGCTCACATACTTTGTAAAAAGAATATGAATCTTGAAATAAAGATAGACAATAGAAACCACATTCTAGCACTTTTCTCGTCGTCCTCTTATCTCCAAAATGACCTCCACAAGCATACGAATGAAAAAATGTGAGAATATAAATAATTTCATTTCCAGGAACACACCTTCTAATAACTTGGTCTGCACAATGCTTCCATAAGTATAGGTCATCCCACACATGGTATTTGGCATCACTTTTGATCTTATTTCTTTGAGCCTTATTAATCTTGGTTTCGCCTCTTGCTTCGTCATCAAGTATCGAAGAGTTGAGGTGGTCAGGGAGAGGCTTTACATCGAGAATGAGGGCTTGCGAAACAGAGGGTAAAAACCTCTCATCAGAAAATGATAATGCAATATAAGACATGTTACCTGAGCGCTAAAATTTTAGAACTTCATCCAACATTGTAACAGTTTCTTGCAAATGAGTGCTCAAATTATTTCCTTTCTCAACATGATTGCTAATGGCAACTTCCAATCCATCTTTCCATCAAGTTCAAAAAACTTCTTGTGGCAAAGAATCATTCACATCAATAGAGTAAACAAGATTATCATCAGTAGGGTATTTCATGGCATCATAAATATTAAATTTAACAATTTCACCATCAAATTCCATAGTAAGTGTATCACTATGAACATCTATCTTAGTCTTGAATGTCTTTAAGAAAGGTATTCCTAACAAAATATGTGTTGTTTGATCACCATTCTCTATATCAAGCATATAAAATTCAGTAGGAAAAATTAAATCATTAACTTGTACAAGAACATCTTCAACTAAACACTTATGATAGACATTAGATCTATCGGCCAACTGAATCACTACATCAGTTTTATTCAAAGGTCCAAGTTTCAAAGAAGCATATAAGGAATATGACATAACATTGATAGAGGCTCTTAGATCTAGCACGGCCTTCTCGAAACTAGTGTTGCCTATCATGTAGAGGATAGTAAACATACATGGATCCTTGCACTTCGAAGGGAGTTTTTTTTTTGAAAAACTGCCAGAAACATTCTCTTCTTATTCTTACCTTTTCATTTCTTTTAAGTTTGTTTTCTTTTGATCGTACATAATTCTTTCAGAAATTTATCATAACAAGGCACTTGTTTAATAGCATCTAAAAGTGGAATGTTTTCCTCGTATCTACATAAAATTTCATATAAATCTATAGTTTGCCCATCTTTTCTAGTTTCTGCTAAAGCCTGAGGAAAAAAGAAGGTACCAATTTATATCATCAGAAAGAGGCGGAAACTTACACTTAGGCACATCATCAATAATAGGAATATTCTTATCTGTAATGAAATATTCTCATTTCTTGCTCCAACGATACATGGGCTACATTTACTGGAGTCTCAATCTCTTTACAACTTCTCAGAATGATTGCACTTGCATTTTCTCTTAGATTTACTATCATTTGACAGGGTAATTTCCTGAAATTTGTGTTCTGGCCGACTAATTGCGGTTTTCATTTGATCCATCTGATTGTCCAAACTTTGAATAATGGCCCTCGTCTATTATTGAAATTGCTTTGTCTCATATTGAAATTTCAAAGTATTAGTGGCAATAGACTTAACAATATCTTCTAAACACATACTAGAATTAGAAGTTTGGTCCTCATAGTCTGATTTCTGTGGACGTTGGATTTCGCCTGAGTTCCACAATCGTGAATTTATAGTATGGGGGAACTAGCGATCCTGTGTTGGACAATTATGACACATAGCGTCACTATTTGTACAGATCATGGTGTTGTTATACAAATTAACTATGTGACAAAGGAGATTGCTCTCTTATCTTTTGTGATTAGATCACCTAGATGTATAAATGATAGAAGGTCCATATGATTTGTTCCTGGATTGAGAATGATATGAGACAGTATCAGTCCACGAAGGATAAATCATTAAATATCCCTAGTCAGAGTATTATCGAGATTGGACATCGATAAATACGTAAAAGACTAGTATTACACTTGTGCGCATTGTGAGGGCACAACGACATAGTTCTCATATATTTGGGTATATGATACTCATGCAAGTGTTAGGGAGGTTGTGTTTTACCGATGGTACGGGAAACAGCTTCGCTCTGGATAGACCCCCTCGGAATTCCATTGGTAGTATGACTATGTGTCTATGGAAGTCCGAAATCAGGGTAGGTGTATTTGGTCTTAACCTGAGACTTGCAACGCTAATACTTGCGACAATCAATGTACTTTGTTTTGGTCGTCCAGGGCTTTAACCGGTTTCTGTGTACGCCTCTTCTGGGTATATCGAGAATCGTAGTGTGTTGGGTGTGATGTCAAGACGGAAGTATCACTCCAGTCATAGTGGAGATGATGGTCACGTAGGATACGAAACTTGTTCTCTTATATGCTGCAGCTATCGGGATATTATGACAAGGTCATGTATATCCGATTATAGAGACTAGTCACCAGACATCCGACATGTGCTTCGTACGGGGCAGACACAATTCCAGCCCCAGGCCTAGCACATGATCATCCGATACTGGATCGACATACACAATACTAAGTATACTACGCCTGATATAGATCGCTATATTCCTGTAAGGATATTTCTGGAGAATTGGGTAGGCATGGCGCTTTGCTAGAAGCCAACCTTGTCTTGTAAATCGGTACAAACGTAGTACTTGGTACTTACGTGTTTGGATAGTCCGACGACCGAATTTACTGCCAACATATCCGAGGATCTCATGGGTCGCTTCCCGAAGATTCACCGATGACGTATGACTCGCACTTTTATTAATCTGGATTAATTAATGATGAGAGAGAAAATTAATCTGGGATTAATTGCAGAGATATTTTATCTGGGATAAAATATCATTTAAAAAGAGATAACGATTAATTTGGAATTAATCGACAAATTAATATATTCGATATATTAAACGAAATTGGATTTCGATGCGGAATTGAAATTAGATTTTAATTCGGGCGAACGAATTAATTTAAAATTAATTCGTTAGCGACGTCAATAGTGATTTCGCTAGGCATAATCATTTAATTACGTCACAACGGAAAATTCGTTAATTTGGAATTAGCGAACCCGACCCCGGGATTGTTTGCGAGCGCATTTCGCATTTCGAATTCGAGTGTGGCACGCAAGTCAAATCAAGCGTCAAATCATTAGTCACATCAAGCGTCAAATCAAATGTCACTTTGAGTGATGTGACAAGTTGTCACTTGATTGAGTGATGTGAGTTGATGTGAATAGTGATGGAAGTGGTTGGCAATTAAGGCTTGACTTTTTATATTTGCTAAATCATTTATTTATTTTTGAAAATGGAATATTGTGTATTAGATACAAAAAATGATAAACAAATACATAACTTCCATTCTCTCTCTATTGCTCACGGTTTTGGGAGCCAAATTAGCTTCCTCTCTCTCGGCCAAAACAAGCCATTTCTTCTCTTCTTATTTTCTGGTTTGACCGAATACAAGGTGAAGAAATTGATGATTTTGTGGCAAAATCAAAGGTGCTAGCACAAAAATGAGTCCATACAAAGGTGATAGGGAACTCACTACATGAGCATGTAGCATCCAATCCGTTCTATGTGAGTATGATTCCGCCATTCTCCTTTATGTATTCATACTTGTTTCTTGCTTGATAATGATCCTTGGGATATTAGAAAACACCAACAATGGTATCTTGAGCCATTTGAGCATGAAACATGAATTAGGGTTCTTAACTTTGATTTGGGGCTTTTTGATTTAGGCATGTTTTTGGCAAATTGTTTGTTTGAATATGCTTGTGCGATATTCCCATAAAAACAATCGATGAAAGCTTGGCTTTCATGAAAAACTCTCTGAGAACTCATACATTGAAAAATGTACGCGACCTGGTGTCTCATACGCTTTGAGCATATGGATTCACAAACAGGCCAATCCTAGTGATAGTCACTGGATTGATGTTAGGAACATCCATTAGTATCTTAGAGAACTAATGATGCTGTCTTAATCTGTGGAGAAGGAGAACTTGAAGTGACTGGGATCATTACTACAAGTTTCCTAAACCGATAAAACGACTATAAGTCGCAAACGGTACTATACAGTTTGAATAACGGAACAGTGAGCTGGAAATCTTCCAAGCAAGATACTGTCATCGAATAAACAACAAATGCGGGTTATTGGTGCAGCTGAAGCGGCAATAGAAGCCATTTGGGTCGATAACAAATCTAATTAGATTAGATATAGTTCTGTTAGCAGCTGAGCTAGGCGTCGGCACAGGCTAAAGAATTAATGGTCTCATCAACGATCCAGATACATACTTAGATATTCATCTGATTTGTTAGGATCATACATCGTGGCGATGTGATGATCGAATAAATCACATCAAATTATAATCTTGCAAATCCGCTGACGAAAGCCTTTCCTCAGTAATTTGAGCCAATCATACATAGTTCGGGTGTTAGACACTCGAGTGACTGGCTATAGGCCAAGTGGGAGATTGTTGGACAATTATGACCCATAGCGTCACTATTTGTACAGATCATGGTGTTGTTGTACAAATTAACTATGTGACAAATGAGATTGCTCTCTTATCATTTGTGATTAGATCACCTAGATGTATAAATGATAGGAGGTCCATATGATTTATTCCTGGATTGAGAATGATATGAGACAGTATCAGTCAACGAAGGATAATCATTAAATATCCCTAGTCAGAGCATTATCGAGATTGGACATCGATAAATACGTAAAAGACTAGTATTACACTTGTGCTCGTTGTGAGGGCACAACGACATAGTTCTCATATATTTGGGTATATGATACTCATGCAAGTGTAATATGAGGTTGTGTTTTACCAATGGTACGGGAAACAGCTTCGCTCTGGATAGACCCCCTCGGAATTCCATTGGTAGTATGACTATGTGTCTATGGAAGTCCGAAATCAGGGTAGGTGTATTTGGTCTTAACCTGAGACTTGCACCGCTAATACTTGCGACAATCAATGTACTTTGGTTTTTGTCATCGAGGGCTTTAACCGGTTTCTGTGTACGCTTCTTCTGGGTATATCGAGAATCGTAGTGTGTTGGGTGTGATGTCAAGACGAAAGTATCACTCCAGTCATAGTGGAGATGATGGTCACGTAGAATACAGAACTTGTTCTCTTATATGCTGCAGCTATCAGGATATATGACAAGGTCATGTATATCCGATTATAGAGACTAGTCACCATACATCCGACATGTGCTTCATACGGGGCAGACACAATCCAGCCCCAGGCCTAGCACGTGATCATCCGATACTGGATCGACATACACAATACTAAGTATACTACGCCTGATATAGATCGCTATATTCCTGTAAGGATATTTCTGGAGAATTGGGTAGGCATGGCGCTTTGCTAGAAGCCAACCTTGTCTTGTAAATCGGTACAAACGTAGTACTTGGTACTTACGTGTTCGGATAGTCCGACGACCGAATTTACTGCCAACATATCTGAGGATCTCATGGGTCGCTTCCCGACGATTCACCGATGACGTATGACTCGCACTTTTATTAATCTGGGATTAGTTAATGATGAGAGAGAAAATTAATCTGGGATTAATTGCAGAGATATTTTATCTGGGATAAAATATCATTTAAAAAGAGATAACGATTAATTTGGAATTATCGACAAATTAATATATTCGATATATTAAACGAAATTGGATTTCGACGCGGAATTGAAATTAGATTTTAATTCGGGCGAACGAATTATTTAAAATTAATTCGTTAGCGATGTGAATAGTGATTTCGCTAGGCATAATCATTTAATTACGTCGCAACAGAAAATTCGTTAATTTGGAATTAGCGAACCCGAGCCCGGGATTGTTTGCGAGCGCATTCGCATTTCGAATTCGAGTGCGGCACGCAGTTCAAATCTAGCGTCAAATCATTAGTCACATCAAGCGTCAAATCAAATGTCACTTTGAGTGATGTGACAAGTTGTCACTTGATTGAGTGATGTGAGTTGATGTGTGAGTAGTGATGGAAGTGGTTGGCAATTAAGGCTTGACTTTTTGTATTTGCTAAATCATTTATTTATTTTTTTGAAAATGGAATATTGTGTATTAGATACACAAAATGATAAACAAATACATAACTTTCATTCTCTCTCTATTGCTCACGGTTTTGGGAACCAAATTAGCTTCCTTTCTCTCGGCCAAAACAGGCCATTTCTTCTCTTTTATTTCTAGTTTGACCGAATACAAGGTGAAGAAATTGATGATTTTGTGGCAAAATCAAAGGTGCTAGCACACAAATGAGTCCATACAAAGGTGATTGGGAACTCACTACATGAGCATGGAATGACCAAACAAAGCTTGGAGCTTCATGGATCAAGCCAAAGCCAAATTTGAAGACTAAAAAATCTGCCACTGCTGAGCACCTTAGAGGAGCAGAAAATGATTTTGTTCTTCGTAGCATCCAATCCGTTCGATGTGAGTATGATTCCACCATTCTCCTTTGTGTATTCATACTTTTTTTCTTGCTTGATAATGATCCTTGAGATATTTAGAAAACACCAACATCCTGTAAAACAAAGATAAAGTGAGTGTGGAGTACTACCACCGGTGTGGTGGGTTGTTAGGTTTATTCTAGGTCCAAGATCAAACAAGACATGAAAAAACTTGTGTGAACACATCAAAGGAGGTAGCAGAATACTCACATCGATCGGTTGAGACGATTTGAAGACGAATGAAGCCACAAAGTGCACTGCCATTCACGCCCATTGCAGCAGTTCACTGCCTCCAAAACAGAATTTTCAGTTGAGAAACGGTGCTCCAAGCCTCGTCGGACGGATCCCGGCTCATGGGTGAACCTCCCTACACCTTCGCAAGTCTCGTAAGTGTGCTATCACTTGGATTTTCACCATGAAAGACCACTCTATGCTTCCCTTTATTCACGCCATTCTCGGTTCAAAAACCAGTGAAGAAAAACAGTTTGGGCGTGACTAGAAGAAGAGAAAATGAGAGAAGAAGAAATGTGTGTTTGTTAGTTAAAGCATTTTCAAAAATGCCTTTATATATTTTCAATGAAAAAATATATTAAAACAATTACAATTGATAATTAAAACCAAAAGTAAATGCTTTTTTCCCTCCAAACACTATTCTAACAACTCACATCACTATTCATTTCACTTATTAAAGTGGACTTGATGTGTGTCTATCAATCAATCATCACATCAATCAATCACATCACTCAAAGTGACATTTGATTTGACGCTTGATGTGACGAATAATTTGACGCTTGATGTGACTTGCGTCGCCGCACTCGAATTCGAAATACGAATGCGCTCGCAATCACACTCGGGCTCGGGTTCGCTAATTCCAAATTAACGATTTTTCCGTTGCGTCGTAATTAAATGATTACGCCTAGCGAATTCACTATTCACGTCGCTAACGAATTAATTTTAAATTAATTTGTTCCCCAATTAAAATCGAATTTTAATTCCGCGTCGAAATCTAATTTCATTTAATATATCGAATATATTAATTTACCGATTAATTCCAAATTAATCATTATCTCTCTCTAGACGATATTTTATCCTAGATAAAATATCTCCGTAATTAATCCTTGATTAATTTTCTCTCTCTACTAATAATCCCAGATTATTTAAGAGTGCGAGTATGCGTCATCGGTGGATTATCGGGAAGCGCGACCCATGAGATCCCCGGATATGTTGGCAGTAAATACGGTCGTCGGAGTATCCGAATCACGTACGTACCAAGTACTACGTTCTACCGATTTACGAGACAAGGTTGACTCCTAGCAAAGCACCAAGTCTACCCAATTCTCCAGACATATCATCTAAGAATATTAAGATCTGTATCAAGCGTAGTATACCAAGTATTGTGTATATCGGCCCAGTATCGGATAGTCACGTGCTAGGGCTGGGGCTGGATAAGTGTCTGCCCCGTCCGAAGCACTTGTCGGATGTCTGGTAACTAGTCTCTATAATCGGATATGTATGACCTAGTCATAATATCCCGATGGTTGCGCAATACTTAAAAGAACTAATATTGTATCCTGCGTGACATCATCTCCACTATGACTGGAGTGATACTTCCGTCTTGACATCACACCCAATACTCTACGATTCTCAATATACCAGCATTGGCGTACACAGAACCGGTTAGAGTCCTAGACGACCTCAACTAAAGTATATTGATTGTCGTAAGCATTAGCGGTGCAAGTCTCAGGTTAAGACCAAATACACATACCCTGATGTCGGACTCCCATAGACACATAGTCATAATACCAATGGGATTCCGAGGGGTCTATCCAGAGCGAAGCTGTTTCCCGTACCATCGGTGAACACAACCTCCTATCGCACTTGCATAAGTATCCAATACTTAAATATATGAGAATTATGCCGTCGTGCCCTCACAACGCGCACAAGTGCAATACTAGCCTATTCCGCATTATCGATGTCCTGTCTCGATAATACTCCGGCTAGGGATATTTAATGATTAATCCTTCGTGGACTGATACTGTCTCATATCATTCTCAATCCAGGAACTAATCATATGGACCTCTCTTCATTTATATATCTATGGTGATCTAATCACAAACGATGAGAGTGCAGTTTCCTTGTCACATAGTTAATTTGTACAACAACACCATGATCTGTACAAATAGTGACGCTATGGGTCATATTATCCAACAATCTCCCACTTGGCACATAGCCAGTCACTCGAGTGTCTAACACCCGAACTATGTACGGTTGCTCAAATTTCTGAGAAAAGATTTTCGTCAGCGGATTTGCATGATTATCGTCTGACGCGATTTACACGATCATCACATCGCCATGATGTATGATCCGAACGAATCAGATGAATATCAAAGTATATATCTGGATCGTCGATGAGACCATTAATTCTTTAGCCTGTGCTGACGCCTAGCTCA
>SKCR01011204.1:0-21820 GCA_019454045.1 Zanthoxylum bungeanum | reverse complement strand
GAGTAAACGCAAGAGAGGATTCGAGGACGAATCCTATTTAAGGGGGGGAGAATTTGTAACGACCGGTAGTTTTTACTACTGCCTACAGTGATGTCATTGCGTACGAGGTGAAGGCATGTAAAATAAATTAAGATGGGACTCAAAAATATTTACGAGATGAATTTGGAGATGATCGGTAAACTTCTCGAAATCCCGGGACGGGATTGTATTGAGTTTATTTTGGACCGCCCATAGTATTTTGGGGCATAACTTTTCCATATGATCTCCGATTTTATGAATTTTATATCTTTGAAAAGCTGAGAGCGAGACCTACAACTTCCGCGTTAAATATTTTCCCAAATTCGGAGCAGAACTAGGTCAAAAATGCAATTCAAAATCTTGGTGAATAGTAAAATCGGACCCAAATGATAAAAGCCCCAAATTTCTCCATTTCTCTAGATAGTTCTACATCTTTCTTGTATCAATTAAGTCCTACTATAAAAAGGACCCACTATTCACTATTTCTCAACAAACTTAAAAATGAATTTGAAGGAAAAAGAAGAGAAGAAACTGTGAAGGGAGAAAGAGAGGGAAAGAAGAAGAAGAAGAAGAAGAAGAAGAAGAAGAAGAGGAAGAAAGAAGATAAAAAGAAAAGAAAGAAGGGAAGAATGAGGGAAAAGATGAAAGATCTAGTATTCAGCAAAAGTTATCGACAAAAGATAAAGTTTGATAGCATCTTTGGATATTCGCGAAGTTAAGAAGATCACGAGTAAACGCAAGAGAGGATTCGAGGACGAATCCTATTTAAGGGGGGGAGAATTTGTAACGACCGATAGTTCTTACTACTGCCTATAGTGATGCCGTTGCGTACGAGGTGAAGGCATGTAAAATAAATTAAGATGGGACTCAAAAATATTTACGAGATGAATTTGGAGATGATCGGTAAACTTCTCGAAATCCCGGGACGGGATTGTATTGAGTTTATTTTGGACCGCCCATAGCATTTTGGGGCATAACGTTTTCATACGATCTCTGATTTTTATGAATTTTATATCGTTGAAAGGCTGAGAGCGAGACCTACAACTTCCGCGTTAAATATTTTCCCAAATTCGGACAGAACTGGGTCAAAAACGCAATTCAAAATCTGGGTGAATAGTAAAATCGGACCCAAATGATAAATGCCCCAAATTTCTCCATTTCTCTAGATATTTCTACATCTTTCTTGTATCAATTAAGTCCTACTATAAAAAGGACCCACTATTCACTATTTCTCAACAAAATAAAAACGAATTTGAAGGAAAAGAAGAGAGAGAAACTTCGGACGAGAACTGGGTCAAAAACGCAATTCAAAATCTGGGTGAATAGTAAAATCGGACCCAAATGATAAAAGCCCCAAATTTCTCCATTTTCTAGATATTTCTACATCTTTCTTGTATCAATTAAGTCCTACTATAAAAAGGACCCACTATTCACTATTTCTCAACAAAATTGAAAACTAATTTGAAGGAAAAGAAGAGAAGAAACCGTGAAGGAGAAAGAAAGAGAGGGAAGGAAGAAGAAGAAGAAGAAGAAGAAGAAGAAGAAGCAGGAGAGGAAGAAAGATGATAAGAAGAAAAGAAAGAAGGGAAGAAGGAGGATGAATCAAAGATTGATCAAGGCATCCCTGAAGGTTTGAGAATGAAGAAAATCAAGAGAAAGAGAGGTAAGAAAACTTCACCCAAATTTTGGAAATTTTGATTTTTGATGGTATGAATGATTTAATGGTTATAATATCATATTTTTGGTTCAAATTGATGAGATTATGAATTTAAGGGTTGATGATTTGGGTTTAAATATATTATGAATTATATGTATAATTGAAATTGATTCTTGATTAATGGAAGGATAAAGCATGTTTAATGAAGTGTTGAATGATATATAGGATTTTGGTTTGTGGTTTGGAAGTGTTGGAAATGAGTAGAGATTGAATAAATTGAGTTTGTAGGAAAAAGGGATTGTTGCTTATAAACTATAAAGTGTTTGTGGAAATACCCCAATGACTTAAAATATTTATTTAGGTTAAAAGAACACTTAATGACATGTATTTAGGTGTTGGAAAATGAAAGAAATGGGCTTGGAGTGAAAGAAGTTTGTTTAGAAAAATTTTGAAGTTATAGCGACGTTTTGCCGCAAATTGATCAACCCAGATGGTATGTATTCTAGCGGCTGTAACTGGGGTTCCGAGCATCTGTTTTATGAACCGTTAATTTTTAAGTAAACTAGACACATAAGAAAATCACATACTCAAAAATCAGAATTTTTAGACTTAAAATGAAATTGCAGAAAAATTCAGAAGTTGGAGTTAGAGCAGTGGCGAACTGGTCCAGTTCTCTGCTACGTAAGGTGCAAAATGTGCCTTATATCTTGAGTTCTAAGATTCCAAATCGAGATCCGTAAAAAATGGAATAAAGCAGACTCATAGAGGAGTATTTTATAAAAAAATTCAGCTCCAGAACTGATCCCCTCTATTTATGCCGAATTTTCAAAGTCAGGTCACTGTTAGTGACTTTTCTATTTTCTGATGTAGGAGTTGTAGACGCTTAAAATGATTTGCGTAACCATGAAATGAACCTCGTAAAAACTCTATAGGGTGCTATAACGTGTTAGAAACACAGCGGGGTGATAATTCATGCATTGCACGTTTATTCTTATCTATGGGAATATTCTCGTTGTAGTAGCTAACGAATTTATTCTTTTTCATATATATAGATCGGCCTCAAGATTCTCAGCGGCCTTCCGCCCCGTGAAGGGACTCATCTCAGCCGTATACAGCGAGTGGACACCTTCTCTTTTACTTGATTTTTATTTCGCATTTTCTTAAATCAGACTTACTTTTCAGCAACTAGGGAGTTAGCCAAGTTTGTTTTTATACATGATTTGAGAAGGTTTTATGGAAAACAGATGTTTCAGTTTTGAGTTTTATATACTTGCAGAACATGTTTCATGTTTTTCGGGGCATGAGGTAAAAACTCACCCCAGTATATAACTATTACAGAGATATAGTTGGAATTGAAGGATACAGAGAGCATGTGCACATGTTGAGGACTGAGGGGACGCTCTCAGATCCTCCAGATGGGCTAGGGGGACGGCGAGACGTAACACCCCTAGACCCCAGTTTGAGCTTGGGTGGTAGCATAGATCCGCACCCCCAGCTCCAGTATGTGGCTTCGGGAACGGCGATACGTAACGCCCCAAGACCACCAGTTTCTGAGACAGTAGTGGCATGCTTTGAGGGATGGCAATACGTAACGCCCCAAAGTCATGGATTTTCATTACTGGCTCCAGTTAGGCGTATGGGGGGATGGCGATACGTAACGACCTCATTCGTCCAGGTTTTCAGACAGAGATACAGATTTCATACAGTTTTCAGAGCTTCAATACACAGATTTCGGAATCCATATTTTTAGCAAATAGTTTTCAAAAACCAGATTTTAGAGACAGTTTTCAGAAACTAGAGTTTCAAAATCAGTTTTCAGAAAGATAAAGCTTTCAGAACAAGTTTTCATCCAAAGATGTTTTTATTGAAAACTGTATTTTTGAAATCGAGTTTTCATTTCAGTTTTCAGTTTTAGTCCACTCACTTAGACCGTATATCGATCTAACCCCCCTCCAGCTTTATTATTTTGCAAGATTCTTGGAGGACGAGCTCGGGAGGATGGATACTGATGCAGTCACTAGGGTGTGGAGTCCACTAGTTTTGAGTCAGAGAGCACAAGTATATAGTTAGAGTCAAAATGATGTTACATGCATGTATTAGTGTTGTATAAGTTATTGTAAGTGTCTTTTAAAGTATTGTAAAATGAATTATAATTGAATACACAATTTTAAGTAATAAAAGTATTTTATGAGGAGGAGATGGGCATTGGTCCTTGCATGTGATTTTACATTTAGACAGTTTAGTAGTAATGGTTATAGTTGAGAAGTGAGAGGCTTAAGGGGGTTAGTTCCGCTATCCCTACCGGTAGCATCTCCAGATCGGGGATGTTACACCTTGTAATGACAATCATAATTTTTATTTTAATGTCTTCATTAAGACATAAATTATTTCCAAAAGAAAAAGATGTAACTTCATTTTCAAATAAAATGTTTCTAAAACATGGTTTTCGAATTTACATAAAAGGGCTTATAATTAAATCAAATTATACAACGTAATTTAATAATAGTTAAATAGTTATCATATATCCATTTATTATGAAAAACTATACATTAAAAATAACATATAGTTACAAATGTGACAAGTGTATTATTAATCATATTAATAAATACAACATATGTGAGAATATAATTGGACTATCATGGTTTTGTAAGTTATTTTTCAAATCTTCAACATGAAAATTATTTCTAACATGCTTAGCATCATTTTGTATTGCTTTGATGTTGTCTCTCTTCTTATAGTTTGTGTTTATTTTGGTTGTGAACTTTGATGAAAGATTGAAGCATGTAAGTAAGCTTGAAATGGTTTCAAAGCTTTACTTTTGATTTTAGAAAAACAAAGTTGTCATTCTAGAGTTAGTAAGCCACTACTTGGTGACCTAGAATTGTTCTAGAGTTTTTTCAAAGTGGTGAGGCTAGATTTGTAAAGTATTGAATGGATTAAAATGTTGGATTTTGTATATTTGGTGAAATTGGACAATTTGATGAAATTGAAAAATTAGGGTTCATAACCCACTCCAAATTTGGGGATTTTCATATATGTGATGTATTATGGAATGCATATGATGCATGTAAATTTTTGTATTGATTGGATTTTATCTTGGCATGTTTTGAACAAAAGGGACCAAAATACAATTACTTGAAAATTTGGGGTGCTCACGGCAATTACTCAAAAATTGGGGATTTGTGTGAAATATGATTTTGATGCATTAGATGTGTTGAAAAATATTTTAGAAATGATTTAGAATTATCCAAAATTATATTTGATAATTTTTGGGCTAAAATAATCAATTTACAAAGTTTTTGGTAATTCGGTAATTACCAAGAAATTTGATCTTTTGTGTAATTTTTCAGAATTTGATAATTGGATAATTAAATAAATAAGTTTATTTAATTGATCCGATAAAAATTTTGAAATCGGAAAATTTTGATTTTCCATCTTTCCGCTGCGTTACCGATATTCCCTCTTAAAAACCCCTACAAAATGGTATCAGAGCGAGTCTGAATCTTGGCCCCTGATATGATTAGCCCTTTAAATCTAATGTTTTTTCTTGTCTTTGCTTGATACATGCATGCTTTAATTTAATTTGATTAAATTTAAGTGTATGACATTTTATGGAATATCCCCGCTTAATAAGGTTTTAAAGTAACTAGTATTTGAAATACTTGTTTCTTGGTCCGTCTTGTCAATACGGTTTATGAATATTTTTTCGTGACTACATCCGAGACCGTGCCTCTGCTGTGAGGGTGTAGCCGATAGAGATTTATTTATGCCGGATGTATATCAGATACTTGATAAATTCAAGTGAAAGCGGAATCCTGAACGTGCCCTAACTGTCAGGATTACACAAGTAGCTTGAGTTTATCATTGACGAGTTTAACCTTGGTATGTCTCCTTGTGGACCTGCCCTAGCAATGACAATGAGAAACGACCAGGACCGGAAACCCAGGAGTCACAACGAGTGTGATTGACAATGAGTTGTCTACCTGTGAATATACGTAGGCGAGACCGTGCCTCTGCTGTGAGTCGAAATATATTCATGGGGTCCACTTCCTATTATGGAATTCGATTTAATTATTGAATTCTCATTTTTTCTGTTGGGGATTACGGTATTAAGTAAAATAATGGGAGGCACTGCTAAGTTTAAAATATTCCATAACTTAGGCAGTGTGTACTGTTATGAAAATTGCCGCTTGTTTGTTTCCTTATTCTATTATTTATATAGAATTGAACTTTTATTTACTGCACACATATTTTGATATGTTATCTGACTTGACTCTTGGTTGCAGTTATTCTAGAATAGGTTCTAGATACTACTACACTAGGATATTATTAGATTGGTCTAAACCATCGGGAACTGTTGTTCCGATTTTCTTGAAAAATCAAGATGGTTAATGACTTAGTTTCTAAGTCTTGATAGATAATCTAGATAGATACCCTTTTAGGATATAATACTTTAGAGAGAATAGTTTCTTATGCAGTAAGAATTGACTTGAATTAGTTCATGTCTCGAGATTCTTGACTGGCATTAAGAAAGACCCATTAGGTATTTGTCTATCTAATAATGACGTTTCTTAGCTTTAATGACCTTTAGAGGCAATATGTCTAACACAATTTGCTAATCAGTTATTTGCAATTGTTGTGAATAGTTGAATGCAAATAGTAAAGCTAAAGAAAAGAGATGTGTATAGTTGTGTATAGAAAATATCGATTTTCACAATACTACAACTATAGGTATTGAATACCATATCTCCCGTCTAGTTATTTAAAATATTAATTAATGATTGTTTTGATATTTGATATCGGAACTTGCGACTATTGGATAGTTACTTGTTCTTTATAAATAATTATTATATATTTTAAATATAACTAGTAGTGTCATTGACGTAGAGATAAACATTTAGAAAAATTATTCGTTAAAGTAAATAATTGAGAACAGTGCTTTATGAGATTTTATCACTTAAACATTGGATGCTTATTCTGTATGGTAAATGATGGTTTGATACGAGATCACACCACATATCCTTATCCATTTAATGAATATTGTATTCAAGATGGTGATTAAAATCTCGTTTAACCAATGATTTGTCATTGGACCACCAGATTTATTAAACTGATACATTAGATGTATATAGTTTAATGAATTGTAATTGCTTAAGGTAATTTTCTTTACTTCGTAACTTAGTTTATGAATTGTCATAACTTAGTTACGTGTTTCTGAAGGAACACATATTGAACGTCTTGAAAGTATCAAAAACTTTCAATCTGTTCTAATGAAACTTAGATTGAACATTTTTGACTTGTTCAAATATATTCAATCTGAATTTTTTTAGAACTCTATCCTTAAAATTCATTACATGTCTTTAAATTGTTTAAAGATTTTTTATATGATCAAATATATGAATTTATGGCAATTACTTCTAAGATTATTCAGTGAATATGATTCTTACTCAATATAATTCTTCCATGATTCCACCTTGATGGAATTGGTCAGCGGGAGCAATCGAATCTCATATGATTTGATTCATTTTGATATTGAGTGTTACCGAATTAGTTTCAATACTCTTGGGGTTATGCTCTAGTAATACTAGTTCATCTTTTTAAATTTAGATTCCATTAATTTCTACAGTTACATATATGATATGTATAGGTAGAAAATCTGAATCTTGAAAAGTTTGAGATTTGAATCTTTCTTTTATATAATAGTTATATAATGAAAATTACTTACACCTCGGAGGTATAAGTAAAAAGTCTATCATTTATTCTATTTTATAGAATATTATATTCTATTTGATAGAATATCTTTCCTACAATCCTAAATAATAATAATATTATTTTATTACTGGTGTGTAACATCAGATGTTAACCATTGTAGAAAAGACTTGACTTATTGAAGTCAAATGTGAGAATGATAAATTATAAATGGAACTACGTAATTAATAAGATGAAACAACCCTTATACATCTTCTATATATGTCTAATAGGATATCAGAATCATTTACGAGTATTTGATACTTAATGGTTCTGTTGTTTTCTTACTGAAGAAAATTATCCTATAACTTATAATGGAAGCGATATTTGATATCGATTATGGAAGTTCATCATTGAACCATAGATCTAAGATTGTTCATAGCTTACTACGATCAAGTTTTGAACTTGATTAAGCTTTCATTATGAAATAGTTCATGATTCGTGCTAATTGTTTGCGCAACGAAAGCAATGTTAGCTTATTAAAGGTTTGACCTTTATAGTATGACAATGAGAAAGATTATACTCACCAATCTATTGTAGATTCTGAGGAAACTTGTCTCTAGTCACACTAATTGAACATTTAAAGATATATGGTTAATGTTGATATTAAAATGTACATTTTAGCTAAAGAATGCAAAGTGGCTTTTTTGAATGACTTATTCAGATAAGAGACCAGTTGTGATTTCTTTGTTTGAAGAGTTCGTTCTGGAATGGCCCTAGATTTTGTGTTCTGCTGAGATCCCAGTTTAGTGTGCTACCTTATAGAGCCTATTGTAGACCTAGATAAGTCTTCCGGAAATCCGTGTTCTCTATTTTTGATATCAGTCAGATTGTCTGATCTTGTCAAAGTTAAAGAATACATATGTGATTGAAGGGTTAGTGAGAGCGTACAAATTACTTTCTAGTGTTATATATCCTAACAACATTATCATTATAATAGTAATAATGAGATGTTTGTGAGGTAAAATGTTTACCTAAGTCTTATTTACTCCGTGAAAGCAGTGGGAGTAGTCTCTATTATATTCGATATAAAGTTTTATATAAGATATAAAACTAAGAGACTTGTGAGATACTCTTATTATTCGTGCATTAGATATGATCTAATAAAAGACACAACAAGGCTATCTGTTTAACAGTTAGTATAACTGTTTGACAGTTAATATGTGTCTTGTATATAGTATATTCATCTTTCGTAAATGATGATTCTTTTTTCGAAAGAGATATTGATTAGAATGTCTAATCAATCTTATGTATCATATGATGATGACATAATGAATACTTTATTATGTGCGATTAAAGATATCGATTTAATCGTAATTGTTACGAGTTATTTTGATATCCTATAGACCATATGATGGATCTTTAAATATGTTCTTTGTGAATTTGAGATATTAAGAACGAGTATCTAATTCATGGAGAATACAGTCTGCAACCATTATGGTCATATTAGTTTTGAGACTAATTGTGACGTTAGACAGTCTACGTCATAAAGAGTCACAAAAGATGCAGTGGGAGTGTCACGAAGGATTATACTATATAGTGGAATTAGATGCAACTTATGAAGTATTGACTTATGAAGTTGCATAGTGACCTTATAAATTAGAAGTTTTATATTGGTGTTGTGCTTGCGATTGTCCGCATAGTATTTTGGATTTAATCCCTGAATACTTGGACAACTCAGTAGCTATAGCACAATACTGATATAGCATCTGATTCATATTAATGTATAATTTAGATTCTACAAAATATGAAAGATGCTGTCTTTGAAGAAACGATTGGGTTTGTTTGACAAACTCATTATGTTATTACGGACCTACTTCTTGATCCTTACCTCTTAAGTGCTAGGTGAGCTTTTGAGAGCCATGAGTATACGATACACATTGAGATGTGTATATGATACTATGGATTGGCACAAGAGCAAGTGGGAGAAATTATTGTGGTTGGTGCTCAGAGCGCCAATCCGCATCGTATTTATGTCCGATTCATGAATATGATCAATTCTTTTTTACATAATATTACTTATTTATGGTTACACCTCTTGTTTTTATATACGTATTTGATCTAATTACTATTAGATTGAAACTAAATATGGTTTAGTGATATGTATATATTAGACAAATGGCCAATATATATAATGCAGTACACAGTTACAAAGTTAGTTTGTAATGGACATTGGGAAGTGTCACTGCTAAATGTATATTATCAAACATAGTTCTTGGTCAAGATTTACAAACAAGGGTCGGTTAGTCAAATCCGTTAAGACCAGTGCATATCGTATATCGAGACTTGGTCCGATGATTTATCCCAATGAACCATGAGTCTGGGGAAGACTCGTATAGACGTGTAGGTGTTTATAATGGATAACACTGAACGACTCACCAAATATTCTTAATGGATGGTACACCAACGTCAATAAGAATCTTCTCGGGTTGAGTAGTATAGTGGTCCTTCGACTTGAGATACCACTGTGGATGTATGAGACATCCTCCACACTTAGATGGCAGTCATGTCACCAATCTATTTAGATCAGACCTCCGCATGTTCGTTAGGTGTGGACCGATCCTCAGGATATCATGTGTGTATCAAGATAGGATCCGTCAGTTCTGTGTATAGAACATATGTAGTCCATATGTGATTAGCAGTATGTTAAATCTGTGGCCACAGTATACTTCGGAAGTGAGTTCCGAATGTTATTTAGAGATTGCTAATAGATACGTCGACGGGATAATACCTATAGAGATTTGACGTTTACATCTATATCTCTGGTATTATCCGGATACCTGTGACGGAGAGATTATACGTATGCAATGACCTCGATATGTATGATTCAGTTAGTTTATCTGTGGTCGTCATAATTTACGGGTGGGTAAATTATGGACACGAAATTGGATTTTGTGACGGATATACCTGAATCTAGAGAGTCTCACTAATGAAATATATCCGTAGAGCACTAGGGCCACTTTTATAAATAATGGTGATTATTTATAAATCGATTAAACGTTAAACGAAAAATACATGCAAACGGGCAGAACCGTCATTTCCTAATTAATATGTATTTGTATTTAATATATGATATTATTAAATACACATTAATAAATTGTCAAATAAAGGTATTTGACATATATCATTAATATATGTATTTGAGATATTTAAAGTAAATATAATACATATATTTGATATATTTGTATTTAATTAATTATTTAATTGTTAAATGATTAATATAATTAAAATATAAATATCTCACCAAATGATAAAGTTAGGAAATGATTATAAGTGTAAATTGTTGACTTTATACTTAAAGAAAAGGTTGTCAAAATTGTTTTGACTTCTTTAGATATTTGATTAAATTGTTTTAAATGAAAATATCTATTTCCTTTTTTATTTTGTAAATTTCGGCCATGCCATTAAATAAATATAAGTGTTATATTTTTGAGTTTCTTTTATTCACTTGTTGAATTTTCATTAAAGTTGTAATGATCAAATTGCAAGTTGATTAAAGTAAGCTTTAAATGAAATAAAAATATCTAGATATTATATATACATCACAATTTCGGCCAAGGGCATTTTGGGAGAGTATATACTATTTTGTTTCATCTTTTAGGGTTTAACAATTTCATTAGACACCAAACATAATACAAAAGTAGTTGAGAGAAAAGCTTGAAGGTTAAAGGAAGATGGCTTGGAAAATCATGGTTTTGTAAGTTATTTTTCAAAGTCTTCAACATGAAAATTATTTCTAACATGCTTAGAATCATTTTCTGTTGCTTTGGTGTTGTCTCTCTTCTTATAGTTTGTGTTTATTTTGGTTGTGAACTTTGATGAAAGATTGAAGCATGTAAGTAGCTTGAAATGGTTTCAAAGCTTTACTTTTGATTTTAGAATATCAAAGTTGTCATTCTAGAGTTAGTAAGCTACTCTTTGGTGACCTAGAATTATTCTAGAGTTGTTTCAAAGTGGTGAGGCTAGATTGGTAAAGTAATGAATGAATTAAAGTGTTGGATTTTGTAAATTTGGTGAAATTAGACAATTTGATGAAATTGAAAGATTAGGGTTCATAACCCACTCCAAATTTGGGGCTTTTCATTTATGTGATGTATTATGGTATGAATATGATGCATGTAAATTTTTGGGTTGATTGGATTTGATCTTGGCATGTTTTGAACCAAACGGACCAAAATGCAATTACTTGAAAATTTGGGGTGCTAAAGGTAATTACTCAAAAATCGGAGATTTGTGTGAAATCTGATTTTGATGCATTAGATGTGTTGAAAAATATTTTAGAAATGATTTAGAATCATCCAAAATTATATTTGATAATTTTTGGCCTAAAATAATCAATTTACAAAGTTTTGGGGCAATTCGGTAATTACTAAGAATTTGATCTCTTGTGTAATTTTTCAGAATTTGATAATTTCATAATTAAATAAATAAGTTTATTTAATTTATTCGAGAAAAATTTTGAAATCGGAAAATTTTGATTTTCTGCATTTCCGCTGTATTACCATTATTCCCCCTTAAAAACCCATACACAATCCATATATGACCATCTAGTATATCGAAATGAATTTTTTTATTTAATGGATATTATAAGAAATTCATTTCCATCTGGGTGCAGTCTTATATGATCACATCATATTAGGTGTCTTCATTCTCTTGTCACCACATGGACGATCCCGGATCAAAACCGCCATACATTTATAGAATGGACCGCAACTATAGATAAACCACAAACAAAGTACCCGCTTTGTTGGCTCTCTATGGACTATTTTAGATCACTAACTTCAAGCTTTAATCATCTTGTGCATGACACTCAAAAACTAAGCCTGAAGAAACATAAGTGATCAATAATAATATGCGATTTAAATCAAAACATTTGATAAATGAATAATACATCATTTTATTAGATCAAGTATCTCGTTTACAAATTACATGAAGCTCTGGGGCATATATCCCTACACCTCTAACCCAGCTCGGTTCCAGACCCCATACAGTCCGACCAACACTCTCCATCCGTTCAAGTTAAGCTTGCATGGAGCGAGGCTTATTGAGCGAGCATCTTGCTGAAGTACCCCCTGAATGGGCAGACGAAACCCTATGTCGAAGAAAGTCATGCAGAGGGCCACTCTGTTGCTATCAGGTCGACTGGCAAGGTCGTCTTCATCTGGAACAGATAGGGCGGGAGGGGTCGGTTCGGTTCTGGTCGGTTTACTCTTTTAGTGAAATATTGATCCGCTTCTTCAGATGGGGTCGGTGTTGTGTTGTATTCTCCAGCTTCCTCAGATCACAAGCTGTGCACGTTGACTGGTTGAACATATGCATTAGGGGGCAGGACATTGACAGGGGTTGAGGAAGAGCTATCTGAGTCAAACATTCCTAAAAAGAAAGAACCTGAGGAGGAAGGTTAGTGTTGTGAGTTATGATTTTTTTTTTTTTTTGAATTAAGGTGTTTGGGGATCAGATTTCGGTGATCAAGAGAAACCTAAGGCTTGCCTAAGAGTTTAATAGAATCGTCATTACCAATTGAGTAACCCTAGCAAGTTCTACTTTGCCCTAGGAGTGGTATAAAGTAAATTTTACATCTACCAAACATAAACACAGTGAACCAAACAATTGTCCTATCTACCCACAATAAAACCCATAAACCCATCAAAAATGAACATGCATGTTATTTTGCATCAACACAAACTAAAAAACATACATCTAGATGATGAAAAGTTACGAAATAAAACCATAAACACAGTCATATACAAACATATTTCACCATATTATTAAAAAACAAAAACAAACACCATGTTTATCAGGAAGATGAAGAAGAGAGAACTTACTTCATTGCTGTAGAAGGGGAGTAATTCTTTGGTGCATTAGATGTATGGGTGACGTAGTACCACCAACGAATTAGAAAATGACATGTATAATTTAATATCTATTTTTAGTTGTTTTTTAATTTTTTAGCACGTGTGGCAATGGATGATTGGCTTGTTGCATTGATGACATGATACCTCTATTGCAGTATAGATTTTCTCGTAGAAGGGATGCTGGAGCGGTTGAAAGGTTATTGTTGGAAGACGAAGGGCTCGTAAAATGCTTGAAGGATTGAAGCCTTTGTTGCTTGAAGATTTGAGTAAGGGTGGGCATCGGATCGGATAGGATCAAATCCGATCCAATTCGATCCGATAATATCATATCAAATCTAATCGGATTTGTCTCCCAAATCCATTCAGATCTGAATGGTTTGATTCGTCGGATGTCGGATCATATTGGATTTTATCTGATCCGATCGATTTTGATTGAAATTAGAAAATTTAATGTATGAGCCTGAGTTCGAACCAAGGACCTCTAGTGTGTGAGACTAGCGTCATAACCAACCCAACTACATCACCCAGATTGGTAGAAGTGGGCGTATAAAATATATAATACTAATTTTAATATCTCAAATTCGATTGATATCGGATTTGATACCGATTCAATCGGATTTGAACCAAATCCGATTTGATTCGATAGTTATCGAATCGAATCAGATCAAATTTAATGAGGAGTTGAAATCCGATAGGATTGATTTATTCCACTCTTATCGAATCGAATCGTATTTAGATTCAGTCCAATCCGATCCGAATTCGATAATACTTACCCTAATATTTGAGTAACCGGTAAAAGAGGTAAGTGAAGAATAATGGTTCCTTTTATATAGGGCTCGGGAAGATCATGGCCATTGATTTTGAATTGAGGATGTGGATTTGCTCCACGTGGCCAGGGGTAATAAAACGGTTTTTATGACTTGGCTGGCAGAATTAATTGCTTGGAGAGTTCAACACTGAATGGGTGACAGATGGCAGCCCATGGGATAGCTGGCGGTTGAGAAATGATTGAGGCGACGGCTGCATTTAAGAAGACATGCATTTCTTCACTTATCCCCAATTTCACGAAGCACCAAGTGTCAAGCTGGCGTAACAAACAAGCTTAAGAGAGCTATAGGCGATTGATGTTCCATGTACTATAAAGAGGGAAGAAACGGTGTATAGAGATCTGCCGGACCCAATGAACTGTTGTCATGAGAAGCACCTTGCAGCAAACCGATGATACCAGGTCGGACTGCACCACCATCTCTTCTAAAGTTTCCGGTATCAATTCACTAATTCATTGATATCGAGAACTATGAGACAAATGTTGATGGTGGTTTTTTACACCGATAAGGACTCAAAACCCAATAAGGGGTAAAATAGGCACGGTAAGACATGACCGATGCCTAGAGATGATGATAACAGCTGAAAGGAAGATCGACCTCATTGATTAGGAGGAGCTGCCCCGATGATGAGTACATGTGAAGAGTTAGTAGAAGGTGTATCCCGATCCGACCTGATAGAGAAAGTGTCAGGAATGATTCCATGAAGTGCTGGCAGATATCCGATCCAATGTGATCTCACATTACCGACCCGACCAGGTCGAAGTTGGAGATTTGACAAATATCATCCACCTTGGTATATTAGCCCGATGAACGAATATAAGATTACTTGTCCTCCAATGTTTTAGTCAAGATGACGTATGCCCTAGAAGTGAGAAGATATTATTCTAAGAAGAGTAATGATGATAGTGGGAAAGCAACAGCTCACAGTGAAAGTAGGTCATGCCAGCCGCCGTATGGCGGTGCAGTGGCAGAAGGGTGTCAGGTCTCAGAACAGTGGCAGAGCCACCGCATGCCGCTATAGGCAGGTGCATGGCAGGAAGTAAGCAAATCTGATTGGCCAAATTATGGCTAGTTAAAGGCAGTTATAATTGTTGGGGTTTTGGGCGATAGGCGCAACGGATGCGTGGGTCTGGGCAATATCGTATTTTAAAACTTTTTCAAAATACCGAATAAATTATTCAATATCTAATATGAATAATTTATTCATATATTACCTAAACTAATTTATTTAATATCATATATTAACATAAATATTGTTGAAACTTCACGAAACTTTTACGAAAAATATTTTTCCGCAAAACTGCCTAAAACGCGTTTTTGACCAAACCGACTACCCAACACTTATGGAAACTGCACAGGTCAGATCCAATAGTGTCGGGGCAGTTCACGGACTGCCCGAACAGTGACAGAATCACTGTTTTCACAGCCGTCACCCGGTTGGCTCAAAATCCACCCGGTAACACCGTTTTTGGTCGTTTTTCGCTTATTTCAAATCCAAAATACTTTCCGGCAATTTTGCCAACTCCCTAAATGCATCCATAACATTCATAAGACATTATTTTCATCATCAACAAAACGTCAGATATTCCAGATCTGATCTGGACAGTAAAACAGTCCATTTACTTGCTTTAAATCAAATTTTACAAGACTAAATCAATTAATCTTAACACCAAATGAAGTCACCACACATATGAATCATTCTAGAACAATTCTAGGCATAAAATGAGTGAATTTTACACTCTAGAATGACAACTTATTGTCCAATACAATTTGAACAAAATTGGATACAAAATTCATCCAATTTCTACTTCACACATGCATCAACTTCCATCTACATCCAATACAACCAAAAACCCAAATTTCATAAACAAAAGGAACCCTAGAAACCATTCAAATAACTCAAGAAAACTAGAAACTAATTTCAAGCTCAAGAAAATTTTGGATTACCTTTAATCTTCAATTTTCCTAAGCCTTTTTCCTTGAATTTCCTTTTGTTTTCCATGGATTTGATCAACCAATTTGAAACCCATATATTTGAAGTATTTTCGGCAGTGAGAGAGAATGGAATGTGAAGAAGAAAACTATTCCCATTTAAACAACAAGTTGACCGACTTTATGTATAATGAAATAGGGATAATTTTGTCTATTCTTATTTAACAAATTAAATCATTAATTAGGCTTTATAAAATCCAATCAAAATTGGACACACAAAAGCTAATTAAATCCATGCCATGTGTAACCAATTAAAGCTCACCATGTATAATTCAATTAATAATAAATGGATAAGGCTTTAATTTGAATTATTTAATTATTTAACTATTAAATAATTAAACAATTAATTTACTCACATGTATGTATTTTTATTTACATTAAATAACAAATACATATATTAATGGCATGTGTCAAAATCTCATTTGACGAATAATTAATGTGTATCTAATCGTATTATGTATCAAATACAAATACACAATAATTATTAGATGACAAAATTCCATAATTGCATGTGTTATCGTTTAACCGATTAAACGATCCGAATTAACTCATTTAATCCGGTGAAGTATAATGAATAATCTGTATTATCCATATCACGTTGCTCAAGTGCTCAACGAGTACACTTCATATTGTGGGACTCTCTAAGTTTGGGTTTATCCGTCACGAAATCCAATTTTATGTCCATAATCCACCCACTCATGGATTATGACGATCATGGATAATCTCGCTAAACTATGCAAGCCGAGGTCATATCATACGTATAATCCCTCCATCACAGGCTATCCGTATTATACCTGGGGTATAGATCAGAATGTCAAATCTGTTCTGTATAATATAGTCGACTTTTTAATTTACGATCTCTAAATAACACTCGGAACTGATTTCCGAAGTTATACCACGGCCATGGATTTACTAGATCGTAAACACGTGAGGATGTCTATGCCCTGTACACAGGACTGAAGGATCCTATCTTGATACGCACTGGATATCATGAGCATCAGTCCACACCCAATGAACAGGCGGAGGTCTGATCATGAATAGATCGTTGACGTGACTGCCATCAAGTGTGGAGGATAACTCATACATTCCACTGTGGTATCTCAAGTAGAAGGACCACTATGCTCGCTCAACTCGAGAAGGTTCCTATTGACGTTGGTGTACCATCTATTAGGATACCTTCAGTGAGTCGTTCAATGTCTTATCAAATAAACACTTACATGTCTATATGAGTCTCCCGAGACTCATGGTTCACTGGGATAAACAATCGGACCAAGTAACAATATACGACATGTACTGGTCTCAGCGGATTTTACTAACCGACTCGTGTTAGCAAATCTTGACCAGGAACTTTATTTAATGATATACAACTAATAATGTGTTTCCCAATGTCAATTACAAATTACATTGTAATTGCGCACTATACTGTAAATCCTAGGGTCTTTATCTAATATATACGTATCACTGAACCAGATTCAGTTTCGATTTAATCGTAATCAGATATCTAATCTCAATTAGATCGAATAGGTGTTTAAAAGATAAGGGTGCTACCATTAAAATTAGTAATGTTATGGAAAATCGAACTGCTCGTATTTATGAATCGGACATAAATACGATCCGAATTGGCACTCGGAGCACCAACCCTAACAATTTCTCCCACTTGCTCTAGTGACAATCCATGGTATCCTATACACATCTTCAATGTATATCATATACTCATGGCCTTCAAGAGCTCACCAGCACTCAAGAGATAGACATCAACAAGTAAGTCTGCTTTATCAAATCGAGTTTGTCAAATAAACCCAACCGTTTTCCTTAATCAGCATCATTCATATTTTGTAGAATCCAAATTCCATATCAATATTACTCAAATGCTATATTAATATTGTGCTATAGCTACTAAGTTATCTATGTATTTAGAAATCAAATCCAAATACTTTAAAATAACCGCAAGCACAAAACTAATATCAACACGTCTAATCGTTGAGGTCACTATGCAACTTTTTAAGTAAGTACCTCAAAAGTCGAAATTGATTCCACTAGTTCATTAGAATCAGCAGTGACACTCCCACTGCATATTTTCTGATTTTAAATGACATAGACCATCTAATGTCATAATTAGAATCAAAAATAATCTGACCTTATGGTTGCTGACTAAATTCTCCATGAATGAGAAACTAGTTCTTAATATCTCAAAGATCACAAAGAACATGTTTCAGGACACATCTTATAGTCTACAGCATATCAAAATAACTCGTAACAATTACGATTAAATTGATATCTTTAATCGCACATAATATAGTACTCATTACGCCATCATCATATGATGCATAAGATTGACTAGACATTACAATCAATTATCTTTCGACAAATGAATCATCCTTTACGAAAGATGAATACTATATATATAAAAGACACGTTAACTGTCAAACAGTTGTACTAACTGTCATACAGATAGTCTTACTGTGTTCTTTATTAGATCATATCTAATATGCGATTAATGAGAGTATCTCACAAGTCTCTCAGTTTTATATCTTATATAAAACCTTATATCAAATATATCAGAGACAACTCCCACTGTACTCACGGAGAAAATAAGACTTAAGGATATATAATATTAGAAAGAAATTTGAACGCTCCCACTGACCCTACTGACAAATACATATTCGCTATACTTTGATAAAAGTAGACAATCTGACTAATATCAAAAACAGAGAGCACGAATTTCCGAAAAACTTATATGAGTCTACAATAGGCTCCATAAGCCAGTATATCAAACTGTGATCTTAGCAGAATACAAACCCTAGGGCCATTCTAGAATGAACTCTTCAAACAAAGAAATCACAACGGATTTCTCATTCGAAGAAATCACTCAAGAACGCCATTTTACATTCTTTAGCCAAAATACAGTTTAATATCAACACTAACCAACAGATCTTTAATTGTTCAGTCAGTGCAAACAGAGACAAGCTTCCTCTGAATCTACAATAGACTACTGAGTATAACTTTCTCATTGTGATACTATAAAGGTCAAACCTTTATCAAGCTCATTAAACTTTTGTTGCACAAACAATTTGTACATTTTATGAACGATTCATAACAGAAGCTTAATCAAGTTCAAAACTTGACGTAGTAAGCTATGAACAATTTTAGATCTATGGTTCAATGCTAAGTTCCGGAATTAATATCAAATATCGCTCTCACTATAAGTTATAGGATAATTTTATTCGATAAGAAAACAACAGAACCATTAAGTATCAAATACTTTGTAAATGATTCTGGCATCCTATTGGACTTATACGAAATATGTCTAAGGGTATTTTCTTCTTTTTAATTACATAATTCCATTACAGTTTATCATTCTCACATTTGACTTCACTAAGTCAAGTCCTTTCTACAATCGTCAACACCCAATGTCAACCACCAACTAACAAAATAATTTTATTACTAATGATCGTAGAAAAGATATGTTAACAAATAGAATACAGTATTCTATTAATAAAATGAATGATAAACCTATCACTCGTACCTCCAAGCATAAGTACTTTCAATTATATAACAATTATACAAAAGAAAGTTTCAAATCTCAAACTTTTCAAGATTCGAATTTTCCAGTATACACATCATATATGTAATTGTAGAAACAAATGAAACCTTAATTAAATAGATGAATTAATGTTACCGGAGCACCAAGAGTATTGAAAAATAATTCGGTAACACTCAATATCATCGAATCAAATCATATAAGATTCGATAACTCCCACTGGCCAATTCCATCACAATGGAATCGCAGAAGTTTAATACTGAGTAAGAATCATATTCATTAAATAACTATAGAACTTATTTCCATAAATTCATGCATTTGATCAAATCAAACATCTTCGAACAATTCAAAGACTAGCAATGAATTTCATAGTTTTCAACACTTCAAATAGAATATCTTTGAACCATTCAAAATATTCTATCTGCGTTTCAACAGAAACATATTGACAGTTCTTGAACAATTCAAAACATTCAACATGTTCTCTATCAGAAACACGTAACTAAGTCATGAGAAATCATCAACCAAGTTACAGAGCATAGAAAAGTATCTAAGGAATTTCAATTCATTAAACTACATACATCCAATGTATTAGTTTAATAAATCTGTGGTCCAATGATAATCATCGGTTAAACGAGATTTAATCACAACCTGAATACAATATTCATTAAATGGAAAATGATATGTGGTGTGATCTTGTATCAGGTCATCCTTTACCATAGGAACAAGCATCTAATGTTTTTATGATAAAACCTCATAACGCACAGTTCTAAGTTATTTATTTTACCGAGTATTTTTCTTAATGTTTATCTTTCATCAATGACACTACTAGTTATATTAAAATATGTAACAACTGTTTATAGAAACAATTAACTATCCAATAGTCACAAGTTCCGATATCAAAAATCAAAACAGTTATTAAATATTTTAAATACTAGACGGGAGATCTTGTATCCAATACCTACAGTTATTGTATTGCGAGAATCGATATTCTCTAAACACAACTATATGTATCTCCTTTCTTAAGCTTTATAATTTGCATTCAATTATTTTCAAAGATTGCAAATAATTGATTAGCAAACCGTGTCAAATACATGACTCCTAAAAGTCGCTAAAGCCAAGAAACGTCATTATAAGATAAACAAATACCTAATGAGTTTTCTTAATGCAAGTCAAGAATCTCGAGACATGAACTGATTCGTGTCAATTCTTACTGCATCAGAAACAATTCTTTCTAGAATAATATTATAAACCAGATATCTATTTAGATTACCTAACGTGACTTAGAAACTAAGTCACAAACCATCTTGATTTTCAAAAGAAAATTGGAACAACAGTTCCAATGGTTACATCTAATCTAACAATATCTAAGTCTATGGTCTTTCTAGAACCTATTCTAGAACTATACAACCATAAGTAAATTCAGAAAACATATTCTAATAATAGACATGCAGTGGATTAGAAGCATAATTCTATGAATAATATAGATAAAAAGAAAACGAAGCAGAATTTTCCACAAAATTACACACTGCTTAAGTTATGGATTTTAAACTCAGCAGTGTCTCCCACTACTTTACGTAATACCGTAATCCCCAACGGACAACGGGAATTCAATAATTAAATCGAATTCCATAGTGAGAGTAGGATCCCATGAATATATTTCGACTCCAAAGCTTTGGCACGTTCTCATCTACTATATTCATTAGGTAGACAACTCATTGTCAATCACTCACCATTGACTCCTGGTTTTGGTCCTGACCGTTTCTCGGCTGTGACAACTTTGGCACATTCACAGGGAGGCATATCAAGGCTACACTTGTCAATGACAAACTCAAGCTACCGGTGTAGTCCTGACAGCTTTGGCACGTTCAGGATTTCCACTTTCACTTGAATTTGTCTCTTATCGTATAAGTTCTACCGGCAAAAATGAACTACCATCAAACATAACTGCACAGCTTTGGAATGATACAGCTATAGCATCAGGAAATCATTTGCATCCGTACTGACAAGGCGGACCAAGAAACATGTATCCAATACATGTTACTTTACATCCATATTTAAAAGCGGGGATTTTCCTATGGAAGTTTTAATCTACATCAAATGCAGAATCTTAATCTAAATCATTTTCTAAACCTTTCAATTCAACCTTAGGAAACATAATTCAATTAACTATTAATTTCATTAC
>SKCR01011203.1:0-21891 GCA_019454045.1 Zanthoxylum bungeanum | reverse complement strand
CTAAGGACCCAAATTGGATAAGTGCCAATATAGGTTATCCTAAGGGAAACCTTAAATATAATACTTGTAAATCCCACATGAGAACAATATAATTGTTGCTCACCATGCGGTTTTCCTGAGAGGAATACAGATATGCAGTGGTCAGTGGGAGGATAGTGATACTCGATGAAAATCGGAGTAATACTGATCTAGGCACGAAGTCCGTAATGGAACACAAACAGTTCATCTATGATGAAACTATACCATTAATCTTCAATACACAAGAAACTAGTAGATCGGATAGAGTCAGAAAACACCTAGGGTATGGGTTTCTGATCTAACCTCATAAAGATGTCAATCTTATGGTGGGTGTACCATCCGACTACGTTATGAGGAAGTGATACAGGTATCGACTCCCTGTTATGGCAAAGTGCCATGAGTCCGAAATGGATTCCATGTATAACAACTATGTTTGGATACTAGTTGTTGTACCACAAGGCGTTGTGCCTATGGTACATTAAACGTCTTCAAGGAAGACATACATGGAAGGCAACATACCAACGTGCAAACCTAAGGTTTTGACGGAAAGGTATCGTTATCAACATTGTGTTAATAACGGTTCAACCTTTTACCTGTTGCCATAGTAAATCCATTTTGAAGATGCTTGTTGATAACTGTATATTTCATTTATGAAATTTTTCAGTTACAGATCAAAATCGCTTTCCTGAAAAGGAAACCTTTTGGAGGATATTTACAACATCCTGACGATTTTGTATAACCGACAAACCAGGTTTGCGGGTATTCGATCCATGTTTGGATTGATGCAAGCATAAGGTTCTTGGAACTGACGTTTGAAATAATCATAATGGTTTATGATTTAACTCAAAACGAAATAATTCTTGTGTATATAAGGAGGTTAGTGGGAGAGCGCACTGACAGTGAAATTCCCATAAAGCAATTGGTGAAAGCATGGCTTTCATAGATATTCTTTCAATAGAAATTCTCCGTAGAATTCTGGGGAGTAACAACCTTTATTCAGGGAATAAAGATCTACTGGGATAGATTTGGAGTTGTTAACACTCTCTGGGAAATTGTACATTTTAAAATGTACTTGTATTGGTGTCTCATACGCTTCGAGCATATGGAGTCACAATCGGGTCAATCCAAGTGACAGTCACTGGATTGAAGATTAAAGAACATCTGTTAGTATCTGAGAGAACTAAAGATGTTGTCTTAAACTATGGAGATGGAGAACTTGAAGTGACTGGGATCACTGCTGCAAGTTTCCAAACCGGTAAATACTGCGGTACTATAAAGTTTGAATAACAGGGACAGTGAGCTGGAAATCTTCCTAGCAAGATAACTGTTGCCGAATAAACAACAAATGCGGATCATTGCTGCAGCTGAGGCAGCAATAGAAGACCATCTGGGTCGAAATAAATCTATAAGATTAGATAAAGTTCTGTTAGCAGCTGAGCTAGGCGTCAGCATAGGCTAAGAATTAAAGGTCTCATCGACGATCCAGATATATACTTCTGTATCATCTGATTCGTTCGGATCATACATCGTGGCGATGTGATGATCGTGTAAATCGCGTCAGACGATAATTAAGCAAATCCGCTGACGAAAACCTTTCCTCAGCAATTTGAGCGAATTGTACATAGTTCGAGTGTAGGACACTTGAGTGACTCGCTACGTGCCAAGTGGGAGATTGTTGGATAATATGACCCATAGCGTCACTATTTGCACAGATCATTGTGTTGTTGTAGCAAATTAACTATGTAATAAGGAAATTGCACTCTCATCGTTTGTGATTAGATCACCATAGATATATAAATGAAGAGAGGTCCCTATGATTAGTTCCTGGATTGAGATGATATGAGACAGTATCAGTCCACGAAGGATTAATCATTAAATATCCCTAGCCGTAGTATTATCGAGACTGGACATCGATAATGCGGAATAGGCTAGTATTGCACTTGTGCGCGTTGTGAGGGCACAACGGCATAGTTCTCATATATATAAGTATTGGATACTTGTGCAAGTGCGATAGGAGGTCGTGTTTCAACGATGGTACGGGAAACAGCTTCGCTCTGGATAGACCCTTCGGAATCCCATTGGTATTATGACTAGGTGTCTATGGGAGGCCGAAATCAAGGTAGGTGTGTATAGTCTTAACCTGAGACTTGCATCGCTAATACTTACGACAATCGGTAAACTTTGGTTTTGGTGGTGGGGATCTTAACTGGTTCTGTGTTCACCTCTTCTGGGTTTATCAGAGAATCGTAGTGTATTGGATGTGATGTCAAGACGGAAGTGTCACTCCAGTCGTAATGGAGATGATGTCACGCAGGATACGGTATTAGTGCTCTTAAAGTGATGCGCATCCAATCGTGATATTATGGCCAGGTCATGAATATCCGATTATAGAGACTAGTTACCAGACATCCGATATGTGTTTCGGACGGGGCAGACACTTATCCAGCCCCAGCCCTAGCACGTGATTATCCGATACTGGGCCGATATGCACAATACATTGTATACTACGCTTGATACAGATCTAGATATTCTTTGATGAATATGTCCGGAGAACTTGGGAAGACTTGGTGCTTTGCTAGGAGTCGACCTTGTCTCGTAAATCGGTAGAACGTAGTACTTGGTACGTACGTGATTCGGGCACTCCGACGACCGTATTTACTGCCAGATTATCCGGGGATCTCATGGGTCGCTTCCCGATAATCCACCGATGACGCACAACTCGCACTCTTGAATAATCTGGGATTATAAAGAAGAGAGAGAGAAAATTAATCTAGGATTAATAACGGAGATATTTTATCCGGGATAAAATGTCGTCTAAAGAGAGAGAACGATTATTCGGAATAATCAATGTATTAATATATTCGATATATTAGACGAAATTAGATTTCGACGCGGAATTAAATTAGATTTTAATTCGGGCAAACGAGTTAATTTAGAATTAATTCGTTAGCGACGTAAATAATAATTTCGCCAGGCGCAATTATTTATTTAAATTCGATTGAATTAACGTCGCGACGTAAGCTCGGTATTTCGGAAATATCGAACCCGAACGCGTGAGTGCACGTGGGCCCACTTTCATTTGGAAACGTGTGGGGCCCACATGACACATGTCATTGTATGTATTATTTTATTGATAATGCATTGCATTGATAGTGGATTGCACTCAATGTCATTGCATGGAGTTTGAGTGTTTGACACTCTAAGCCATTGCATGTTATGTGTCATAATTTTATTATTAATTTAATGAAAATTATGGCATAAATATAAATTGATTTTTGGTAAATCATTTTTAAGACAAGATACACAATTCAAACTCTCTCATTCTCTCTTCTCACCTCACGCCCAAACTGAAACATGTTACTGGTTTTGGAAGCCAAAAACCGTGAGCAAGGGAAGCCAAGAGTTGGGTTTCATGGTGAAAACCGCAGTGCTAGCACACTACGAGTCTTGCGAAGGTGGTAGGGAGGTTCACCCATGAGCCGGGATCCATTGGACGAAGCTCGGAGCTCCGTTTCTTCCTCAATTTTCTGTTTGTAGGACAGTGGACTGTTGCAGTGGTGAGATCAAGGCAGTGCGTTTTTGGGCTTGAATCGTCTCCAATCGACTCTCCGATCAATGTGAGTATTCCGCTACCTTCCGTTGATGTGTTCACACAAATTCATGTCTTGTTGATCTTGGGACCTTAGAAATAACCAACAAACATGTCATATCACTCAAAGTGACATTTGATTTGACGCTTGATGTGACTAGCGATTTGACGCACGATTTGACTTGCGTGCCGCACTCAAATTTGAAATGCGAATGCGCTCGCAAATAATCCCGGGCTCGGGTTCGCTAATTCCAAATTAACGAATTTTCCGTCGCGTCGTAATTAAATGATTACGCCTAGCGAAATCACTATTCACGTCGCTAACGAATTAATTCGTTCGCCCGAATTAAAATCTAATTTTAATTCCACGTCGAAATCCAATTTCTAATAATATATCAAATATATTATTTTATCGATTAATTCCAAATTAATCGTTCTCTCTCTTTAATTAATATTTTATCCCAGATGAAATATCTCTGCAATTAATCCCAGATTAATTTTCTCTCTCTTCTAATTAATCCTAGATTAATTAAGTGCGAGTTATACATCATCGGTGAATCTTCAGGAAGCGACCCATGAGATCTCCGAATATGTGGCAGTAATACGGTCGTCGGATTATCCGAACACGTAAGTACCTCGTACTACGTTTATACCGATTTACAAGACAAGGTTGGCTTCTAGCAAAGCGCCATGCCTACCCAATTCTCCAGAAATATTCTTACAGGAATATATAGATCTGTATCAAGCGTAGTATACCGTAGTATTGTGTATATCGGCCCAGTATCGGATAGTCACGTGCTAGGGCTGGGGCTGGATAAGTGTTTGCCCCGTCCGAAGCACATGTCGGATGTCTGGTAACTAGTCTCTATAATCGGATATTCATGACCTGGTCACAATATCCTGATTGGTTGCGCAACACTTAAGAGCACTAATACCATATCCTGCGTGACATCATCTCCAATATGACTGAAGTGATACTTCCGTCTTGACATCACACCCAATACACTACGACTCTCTGATAAACCCAGAAGTGGTGTACGCAGAACCGGTTAAAGCCCTGTACCACCAAGATCAAAGTCTATCGATTATCGTAAGTATTAGCGATGCAAGTCTCAGGTTAAGACTATACACACCTACCTTGATTTCGGCCTCCCAAAGACACATAGTCATAATACCAATGGGATTCCGAGGGGTCTATTCAGAGGGAAGCTGTTTCCCGTACCATCGGTGAAAAACGACCTCCTATCGCACTTACATAAGTATCCAATACTTATATATATGAGAACTATGTCGTTGTGCCCTCACAACGCGCACAAGTGCAATACTAGCCTATTCCGCATTATCGATGTCCTGTCTCAATAATACTCCGGCTAGGGATATTTAATGATTAATCCTTCGGGGATTGATACTGTCTCATATCATTCTCAATCCAGGAACTAATCATATGGACCTCTCTTCATTTATACATTTATGGTGATCTAATCACAAATGATGAGAGTGCAATTTCCTTGTCACATAGTTATTTTGTACAACAACACCGTGATCTGTACAAATAGAGACGCTATGGGTAATTTTGTCCAACAATCTCCCACTTGGCACATAGCCAGTCACTCGAGTGTCTAACACCCGAACTATGCACGGTTCGCTCAAATTGCTGAGGAAAGGTTTTCGTCAGCGGATTTGCGTAATTATCTTCTGACGCGATTTATACGATCATCACATCGCCACGATGTATGATCCGAACGAATCAGATGATATAGAAGTATATATCTGGATCGTCGATGAGACCTTTAATTCCTTAGCCTGTGCTGACGCCTAGCTCAGCTGCTAAAAGAACTATATCTAATTTAATTAGATTTATTATCGATCCAAATGGCTTCTATTGCTGCCTCAGCTGCAGCAATAATCCGCATTTGTTGTTAATTCGGCAACAGTTATCTTGCTCGGAATATTTCCAGCTCACTGTCCCAGTGTTCAAACTTTTATAGTACCGCAGTATTTACCGGTTTGGAAACTTGCAGCAGTGATCCTAGTCACTTCAAGTTCTCCATCTCCATAGTTTAAGACAACATCTTTAGTTCTCTCAGATACTAACAGATGTTCTTAATCTTCAATCCAGTGACTATCACTTGGATTGACCGATTGTGACTCCATATGCTCGAAGCGTATGAGACACCAATACAAGTACATTTTAAATGTACAATTTACAGAGTGTGTTAACAACTCCAAATCTATCCCTGTAGATCTTTATTCCTTGAATAAAGGTTGTTACTCCCCAGAATTCTACGGAGAATTTCTATTGAAAGCCAAGCTTTCATCAATTACTTTATGGGAATTTCACTGTCAGTGCGCTCTCCCACTAACCTCCTTATACACAAGAATTATTTCGTTTTGAGTCAAATCATAAACCATTATGATTATTTCAAAACGTCAGTTCCAAGAACCTTATGCTTGTTTCAATCCAAACATGGATCGAATAACCCGCAAACCTTGTTTGTCGGTTATACAAAATCGTCAGGATGTTGTAAGCATCCTCCAAAAGGTTTCTTTTCAGGAAAGCGATTTTGATCTGCAACTGACACATTTCATAAATGAAATATGCAGTTATCAACAAGCAACTTCAAAATGGATTTACCATGGCAACAGGTAAAAGGTTTCGTCGTAATCAACACAATGTTGATAACTGTACCTTTTTCTTTACAAGCCTAGCTTAGTACGTTGGTATGTTGCCTTTCATGTATGTCTTCCTTGAAGACTTTAATGTACCAATAGGCACAATGCCTTGTGGTACATCAACTAGTATCCAAAACTTGTTGATATACATGGAATCCATTTTGATTCATGGCACTTTGCCATAACAGGGAGTTGATACCTTGTATCACTACCTCATACGTAGTCAGTTGGTATACCTTAAAAGATTAACATCTTTATGAGGTGAGATCAGAAACCCATACCCTAGGTTGTTTTCTGACTCTATCCGATCTACGAGTGTCTTGTGTATTTGAAGATTAATGGTATAGATTCATCATAGATGAACTATTTGTGTTCCATTAAGGACTTCGTGCCTTGAACAGTATTACTCCGATTTTCATCGAGTATCACTATCCTCCCACTGACCACTGCATATCGGTATTCCTCTCAGGAAAAACCGCATGGTGAGCAACAATCACATTGTTCTCATGTGAGATTTATAAGTACTATACTTAAGGTTTCCCTTAGGATAACCTATATTGGCACTTATCCAATTTGGGTCCTTAGTTTGGTATCATCCAAACGTTATGCCTGGCATACCCAAATTATCAGGAATGAGAAACCTTGTTTCTTCCCTGTTCATATCCTATATGACATCTGTCAAACAGATTTATATGGAACCTTATTCTAAATAAGTTGTTGCACTGTTAAAACTTATCCGTTGAAGGAAATGGTAGCTCAGAGCGACTCTTGATTAATCTTATCATGTCTAACATGATTCGGTTAATCCGTTCGGACACACCGTCACTTTGACGTGTTCCGGAGGAGTCCTCATTTGAAAGAATACTATACTCTTTCAAGTATATATGAAACTTACTGCTTAAGTATTTTCCAATACGGTCTTACCGTGGCGGCATAATACTATAGCCGATCTGTTTGTCTATTTCGTGTCGAAACTCTAAAAGTTTCCGATTTGTGTTCTTCAAAAGAAACACATAACCATAACGTGATGCCACATCCGTTTAGGGTCACGAAATATTCATGTTCACATCTAGCCTAGCTAGATATGGGCCCACTTACTTCACCATGAATAGGGCTAACAGATCGGTGGCCCTTTTACTATTACCAAGCAAATAGTATTTTAGGTACTTTACCTAATAAACTAGATTCGCAGACCTTATTTGAATAGTCAAATCAGTCCTAGTACCCACTCTTCAAAAGTGTGGATATACGAGTCTCGTTAAATTGTGTCCTAGACAACAATGCCACAAATAAGTCTCTATTGATCAAATCAATTTGAGATATTTATTTGTCATTTTATATGTTTGAGATTTTATTTATATTCAAAATATAAATTCTGTTATTTATATCTAATGTATTTATCTCAGTATCATCTTTATATAATAAAACACTTAGTGTTCTATATATAAGGTTTTATCCGCAACGGATTAAATACTGATATAGAGATAATGTCTCTAGTCAAACTAGTTACATTATAACAGTTCCTAATTTAAGTATATACCCAAAGGGTAGTTCCTAAACTTAGGTATCTACGGTCGAAACAGCGACTTTCGTCCCGTTTCCGATTCGCAGAGCAATCTCAGTTTGAAGTCAGTATCCTGCTCAAGCAGATTCTGAACATCAATACATATATTTTATGTACCACACTAAGTATTTAAAATCTAATTTCAATACTAGCTGTGAACATAACTAAGACAAATATTTTTAAAGTTAGAGCCTCGCCCTTTCTTTAATTCCTTCGTGTCTGCCATATCCAAATGGTAGTCACTTTGGGATATGTCAATTATCCTTTCAATATTTCAGAAACCTTAGGCCAAGCCTTGGGTTCTTAGAATATCGAAACGATGTGCACCTCGTGCTACATGCCCAATTGCAAATTTTGACTTTATCTCCTCTAGAATAGTCAATTAATTTTCCAAGAATTATAAATTGCAATTTTAATACTTCTTAAATCTAAAATTAGATTTATGACAAGTATATAAATTAAGCATTAAAGTCATCATCACATAAATCTTCCAAAGATTTTATCTCTACTTATTTTGCTTAATTTTGGGCTTAAGGTATAATAAGTTTTTATCAAATAAAGTAACCTATTATTTATTCCCAATTTGAAAATTAAATCATTTAAAATATTTAATCCCAGATTATATTTTAAATATCCAACTTTTCAATTTTATCTTGATTACAATAGTCCAACTATTTAATCAACGATTAGTGGTACTATATATATTATAATGATTATAATAGTCCAACTATATAATCAAATATAATACAAATTAATTAACCTCAATTACATTGATTACTATAATCCAACTATAAAATCAACTGTAAACTGAAATTAATTAATTCAAATATATTGATTAATATAATCCAATTATATATAATCAAGTATAATACAGTCCAACTGTTTATTAAAACAACAATTTAAATATTAGTCCAACTAACATTTAATTTAATGACGAAATAATTTAAATGAGCGCGTATGGCGAGTAATTGAACGAGTATTGCAAATTCAATTCTTACCTCCCACTATTTTTCGTCGAGCCTCTAACCCTCTGTCGAGTACTCGGGAAACCGTGTTTCCTAGTGGGCTAGGATCCCGTTAAATATCACACAATCTTGACTTTGGCCAACAAATTGTATGATAATTAACTAGGTAGATCTCGAAGATCAATTGGATCTTATCCAACTCCTAGATCCAGTAGGTGGACATCCAAGTCCCAAACATATATCTTATATATGCCTATACATCGAATGTATACCCTAACCTTTTTCCTCTGAATCAACTAGGCCTTGGCTTTGGCACAACAAACCTAGTGATCCCAGTCAAGCGCGGACCCATTGACATGGAAGCTTCGTAATCAATGTCAATGGACAAGAAGTGGTCTTGACTTTGGCCAACAAACCACAACTTGGACACGACACCGATATGGAACAAAGCTTCGTGATTAAAACACATCTTCGACGGACAAGGGCTTGACTTTTGCCAACAACCCCTGCCAATCTCGGATCTTGAGTAAAAATCACTCAATGGAAGGAAAATAAACGCTTGATATTTAACGAGGGTTTTTCGCGTGCAAATTGGCTACCAATTTTAATTATCTTTGTTAAGGTCTCATCATCATACACCCTTAAAAATGCATTCTGAACACATAATAAAGCGCATATGATAAAATAATAATGATATGCGGATGGATACTTTACATTGATCCTAGATCAAATCTCTCATTTTCTCTCTCCAAAGCTAGCACATGTAATTACTTCTACCCGTTACACTACACTTCTAAAGAAACCTCATTTACATGGAGGGGAATAGGTGAGAAGAGAATACAAAGAAATAGGAGATAAGGCTGGACACGCAGGTCCAATTTAATAAATCAAATTTATTACAACAATTTCTAAAAATCGCCCCACCCGGCTAATATCCATCCGATATACATTATTCAGCATCACAACCATGTATTCATACAAGCATGTTATCAATCAATCAATCCAATTATTAATCTTGATAATTAGTGATCATCCAATGTTCAAACAAAGATTTGATTTTGTTCGAGTCAAACTCGTATTGCGAACACGTACTCAAAGTACGATTTCTACTAATTAAATTAAATTACATGATTAAATCCAATTTAATACGTATTTAATTCTAATTCATTATTTAATTCCAAATTAAATATTACACTTTATAAAATAAACTTTTACGACTTAAATTCCAAATTTAATCGTTACGGGTCTCAAAGCCCGATTAATATCCAATATTAATTTAATTAAAGTCCAATGGGCTTTTAATTAATTTCTTGAGGCGTGGACTTTTGGTCAACTCGGGTCAAACCCAACCAAAGTCCAATCCGGGAGTTACCCCATAAGCCCATAAATTAATTTAGGCCCATTAGGCCCAATTAAACGTTAAAGGTTCATTAGTCGCATTTGGGCCTTTTGGAAGCGGTTTTGGGCCTAATTGGATCCAACCAATTTTGGCCTAAACCAACTTTGTACAACAAAGTCCAATAAACCCAATAACAACTTTGAAAGCCCAAATCCAATTTTAAGCCCAATAATTTAATTCCAAAAATTCCAAATTTTCCAATTAAATTACCTAAAGTGTATAGCATTATTAATTGCCCAAATCAAAGTTTCCAAAACATCAAATTTGTCCAATTAATCATGCTTAACATCAATTAATCATGTCCAACATAATTAAATCAAAATCAAACCCAATTTCATGCTTCAAGTGTCTCGGCCAAAGAGGGAAATTATGCCCAAATCAAATTCAATCCAATTGAACCAAATTAAACATAAATTCAACATCCCCAAATGATTTGCAAGTCATCCAATGAACAAAAAATCAAAAAACCAAGACAATGTTAGGGATCATATTTTCGGCCATCACAAGCAAATTGGGGAAAATTGTTCCAAACACTTTTTCATCAAATTGATCTAATCAATCATCAATTAAACAACATTCAAGCATTCTAAATCATCCAATTTCATTAAACATGCTCAAAATCAAGTTTACCCAAATTTGTCATGCCCAAAATTTAGGGAAAAATGGATCCAACCAAATTTCATGAAATTGATTATGCACAACATCAATTCACCTCATTCAAGCATACTATACTAAACAATTTAATCATTTGATGCTCAAATTGAGTTTACCCAAATTAAAGTTTTGGCCAACATTAAGCAAATTGGGGAAAATCAATCCAATTAATTTTTCATCAAATTGATTACATATAACTCTAATTTATTCATATACAAGCATTCTTAAACAAACAATTTGTTAAAATCATGCTTAAATCAAAAAGCCCCAAATTTTGCTCAAGAACCCTAATTCGTTTTATGCAACAATAGCTCAAGATACCATTGTTGAGTTTCAATCAAGTCCCAAGATCATAAATCATGCATAAAAACGAGTGAATACACATCAAAGGAGGTGCGGAATAAACTCACATTGAACGGGTTTTGATGAAATGAAGAACAAGTTGCGCTTTTGCCTCCCTCCAAGCTCGGCAATAGCTTCCTCATGCAGTGGACTGCTCGGTTGGGGGCTGTTTTGAGGCTCCAATAATCGGCCATGAAAGACTCCATGGAAGCTCAAAGCTTCAAGCTTTCCAAGCTCACAAATTCGTTTCCCTATCACCATAATATAACCCATGTGTGTGCTAGCACTACTCTTCTTCATTTGCTTCTCAAAATTTCGGTCAAACCAGAAATTTTTGGAGAAGAAATCGGCAGTGAAGCCGTGAATTAGAGGGAGAAGAAAAAAAAAGAGGGAAAATAAGAAGACCGTATGTCTTGCATGTAAGAGAGAGAAGATAAAGCTTTAATATATATGTTTATTATATTTACCAAGTAAATTAAATAAAACATATATATTACTTTAATTCAAAAGTCAAAAAGTAAAAAGCAAATGTTGCTTTTTCAACTTCTACATCAATCACTCAAATCAAGTGACAACATGTCATATCACTCAAAGTGACATTTGATTTGACGCTTGATGTGACTAGCGATTTGACGCACGATTTGACTTGCGTGCCGCACTCGAATTCGAAATGCGAATGCGCTCGCAAATAATCCCGGGCTCGGGTTCGCTAATTCCAAATTAACGAATTTTCCGTCGCGTCGTAATTAAATGATTACGCCTAGCGAAATCAATATTCACGTCGCTAACGAATTAATTCTAAATTAATTCGTTCGCCCGAATTAAAATCTAATTTTAATTCCGCGTCGAAATCCAATTTCTAATAATATATCAAATATATTATTTTATTGATTAATTCCAAATTAATCGTTCTCTCTCTTTAATTAATATTTTATCCCAGATAAAATATCTCCGCAATTAATCCCAGATTAATTTTCTCTCTCTTCTAATTAATCCTAGATTAATTAAGTGCGAGTTATACATCATCGGTGAATCTTCAGGAAGCGACCCATGAGATCTCCGGATATGTTGGCAGTAAATACGGTCGTCGGATTATCCGAACACGTAAGTACCTCGTACTACGTTTATACCGATTTACAAGACAATGATGGCTTCTAGCAAAGCGCCATGCCTACCCAATTCTCCAGAAATATTCTTACAGGAATATATAGATCTGTATCAAGCGTAGTATACCGTAGTATTGTGTATATCGGCCCAGTATCGGATAGTCACGTGCTAGGGCTGGGGCTGGATAAGTGTCTGCCCCGTCCGAAGCACATGTCGGATGTCTGTAACTAGTCTCTATAATCGGATATTCATGACCTGGTCACAATATCCTGATTGGTTGCGCAACACTTAAGAGCACTAATACCATATCCTGCTGCGTGACATCATCTCCAATATGACTGAAGTGATACTTCCGTCTTGACATCACACCCAATACACTACGACTCTCTGATAAACCCAGAAGTGGTGTACGCAGAACCGGTTAAAGCCCTGTACCACCAAGACCAAAGTCTATCGATTATCGTAAGTATTAGCGATGCAAGTCTCAGGTTAAGACTATACACACCTACCTTGATTTCGGCCTCCCATAGACACATAGTCATAATACCAATGCTATTCCGAGGGGTCTATTCAGAGCGAAGCTGTTTCCCGTACCATCGGTGAAACACGACCTCCTATCGCACTTGCATAAGTATCCAATACTTATATATATGAGAACTATGTCGTTGTGCCCTCACAACGCGCACAAGTGCAATACTAGCCTATTCCGCATTATCGATGTCATGTCTCGATAATACTCCGGCTAGGGATATTTAATGATTAATCCTTCGGGGATTGATACTGTCTCATATCATTCTCAATCCAGGAACTAATCATATGGACCTCTCTTCATTTATACATTTATGGTGATCTAATCACAAATGATGAGAGTGCAATTTCCTTGTCACATAGTTAATTTGTACAACAACACCGTGATCTGTACAAATAGTGACGCTATGGGTCATTTTGTCCAACAGGTTTCCCTAGGATAACCTACAACTTGGGCACTTATCCGATTTGGGTTCTAGTTTGGTATCATCCAAACATATACCCAGCATACCCAAATCACCAGGAATGAGAAAACCCAGTTTCTTTCCTGTTCATATCTAATATGAGGTCTGTCAAATAGATTTTTATGGAACCTTATTCTAAATAAGTTTTGCACTGTTTAATACGTATCCGTTGAAGGAAATGGTAGCTCAGAGCGACTCATGATTAACTTTATCATGTCCAACAAAATTTGGTTTATCCTTTCGGACACACCGTCAAATTGACGTGTTCTGGGAGGAGTCCTCATTGAAAGAATATTATACTCTTTCAAGTACATGAGAAACTTATTGCTTAAGTATTTTCATCATGGTTTAACCGTGATGGTTTTAATACTTAACCCAATCTGTCTGTCTAATTCGTGTCGAAACTCTAAAAGTTTTCGATTTGTGTTTCAAAGAAACACATAACCATAACGCGATGCCACATCCGTAAAGGTCACGAAACATTCATATCCACATCTAGCCTAGTTAAATATGGGCCCACTTACTTCACTATAAATAAGGGCTAACAGATCGGTGGCACTAGCACTTTTACCAAGTAAATAGTGTTTTAGGCACTTTGCCCATTAAACTAGATTCGTAGACTTTATTTGAATAGAATCAAATTCGTCCTAGTACCCATTCTTCAAAAGTGTGGATATACGAGTCTTGTTAAATGTGTCATAGACAACAATGCCACAAATAAGTCTCATCTGATCAAATCAGTTTGAGCTATTAGTTCGTCATATTATGTTTGAGATTTATTTATATTCAAAATATAAATTCTGTTATTCACATCTAATGTGTTTATCTCAATATCATCTTTATAAAGTAAAACACTTCAGTGTTCTATAATATAAAGGTATACTCGCAACGGGTTAAACCTTGATATAGAGATAATGTTTCTACTTAAACTAGTTACATTTTAACAGTTTCCTAATTTAAGTACACACCCGAATGGTAGTTCCTAAACTTAGGTATCCACGGTTAAAACAACGACTGTCGTCCCATTTTCGATCCGTAGATTAATCTCGACCGAAGTCAGTATCCTGCTTTTCAGCAGATTCTGTACACCAGTATATATTTATGTACCACATCCAGTATCTAAAATCCAATTTTAATACTAGTAGTGAACATATTTATAACAAACATATTTGAAGTCGGAGACTTGCTCGTTCTTCAATTCCTTCTTGTCTGCCTTGTCCATACGGCAGTCACGCTTCCGTGTCCCCGTTTGCCACAATTTAGGCAGACATTTTGGGATATGTCCTTTCTCTTCCCAGAAGATTATAATGATTTTGCCTTTGCCCTTTTTCCATAATCCAGAAGCCTTTGGCCAAGCCTTGGCCTTCTAGAATATCGAAGTAAAGTGCGCCTTGCGCTTCTTGCCTTATTGCAAACTTTGGCTTTGTCTCCTTGAGTATAGCCATTAACTCTCCAAGAGTTTACTATTGCAATTTAGTACTTCAAAGATCTAAAAATAGATCTATGATATCATACTATAAGGATCTAATCCTTAGTTCTGATTAAGAAATTAAGGAGTCTATTTGGCAAGCATAACGGATTAAGCATTAAAGATATCATCACATGAATATTCCAAATATCACGTTCTACTATTTGCTCAACTCCGGGCTTTGGCCTAAGATAATATTTTATCAAATAAAGTAACTTCTTAGTTTCCAGGACTATCCTGAAATTTTATTCCCAATTTGAAAATTAAAGTTGTTTAAATACATTTTCACCCAGGATTATGTTTTAAAACACTAATCTTTCATTTTCATATTGATTGCTATAGTCCAACCATCCAATCGACGATTTTAGGTACTATTTATTATAATGATTACTATAGCCCAACTATATAATCAACTATAATTTAATTCAATTATATTGATTACTATAATCCAATTATAAAATAAACTATAATTTAATAGTTAATTCAAATATATTGATTACTATAATCCAATTATATAATCAACTATAAGTGAAATAGTTTGAATACAGTACAACTATTATAAAACAACGATTAAATATTAGTCCAACTAATATATTAATTTATTTGATGAAATATTTTAAATGAGCGCGTATGGCAAGTTACTAAACGAATATTGCAAATTTAATACTTGCCTCCCACTATTTTTCGGCGAGCCTCTAACCCTTTGTTGAGTACTCGGGAAACCTTGTTTCCTAGTGGGCTAGGATCCCGTTAAATAACACACAATCATGACTTTGGCCAACAAATTGTATGATAATTAAATACGTAGATCTCTAAGATCAATTGGATCCAATCCAATTCCTAGATCCAGTAGGTGGACATCCAAGTCCGAAACATATATCTTATATATGCCGATATATCCAATATATTGCCTAACTATTTTCCTCTGAATCAACTGTTGAGTTCCTAATTAGGTCCCAAGAATCATCCAAAACAAGCATAAAATCGCATGAATACATCAAGGAATAATGGCGGAAACATATACTCACAATGATTGGATTTGATGCACCAAACAACACAAGCTTCTAGCTCCTCTTCAAGGTCACGGTAGAAGCTTCTCCTTGCAGTGGGCTGTGCGGTTTTACTGGTTTTTGACCCTCCAAGATTCGGCCATGGTCATCACCATTAAAGCTCCAAGCTTCAAGCTTTTCCATGCTCACAAATTCGTTTCCCTATCACCATAATATAACCCATGTGTGTGCTAGCACTACTCTTCTTCCTTTGCTTCTCACAAATTCGGTCAAACCAGCAAATTTGAGGAAGAAAATGCTCAAAACCGTGAGCAAGAGAGAGATGAGAGAAGGTTTCATTTTCAAAACGTAAAACCCTAATGCTTGGAGAGAGAACCGAAATATGTCATTTGGGAGAGAGAGAAAAGTTAAATATATATCATTTATTTATTTTCTAAAAGCAAATAAAATAAATATATACCAAACTTTTCAAAAAGCAAAAAGTCAAAAGTAAAACATCAATCAATGTTTTCACTTTTACCCATCACTTTTACCTATCACATCAAGTCACTTTATTAAAGTGACAACATGTCATGTCACATCACTCAAAGTGACAAGTGATTTGACAATTGATGCGACTAGTGATTTGACGCTTGATGTGACTTGCGTGCCGCGCTCGAATTCGAAATACGAATGCGCTCGCAATCACTCTCGGGCTCGGGTTCGCTAATTCCAAATTAACGAATTTTCTGTCGCGTCGTAATTAAATGATTACGCCTAGCGAAATCACTATTCACGTCGCTAACGAATTAATTCAAAATTAATTCGTTCGCCCGAATTAAAATCCAATTTCAATTCTGCGTCGAAATCTAATTTCTTATAATATATCGAATATATTATTTTATCGATTAATTCCAAATTAATCGTTCTCTCTCTTTAATTAATATTTTATCCCAGATAAAATATCTTCGTAATTAATCCCAGATTAATTTTCTCTCTCTTCAAATTAATCTCAGATTAATTCTATCTCTCTCTTCTAATTAATCCTAGGTTAATTAAAGTGCGAGTTATACATCATCGGTGAATCTTCGGGAAGCGACCCATGAGATCTCCGGATATGTTGGCAGTAAATCGGGTCGTCGGACTATCCGAACACGTAAGTACCTCGTACTACGTTCATACCGATTTACAAGACAAGGTTGGCTTCTAGCAAAGCGCCATGCCTACCCAATTCTCCAGAAATATTCTTACAGGAATATATAGATCTGTATCAAGCGTAGTATACCGTAGTATTATGTATATCGGCCCAGTATCGGATAGTCACGTGCTAGGGCTGGGGCTGGATAAGTGTCTGCCCCGTCTGAAGTACATGTCGGATATCTGGTAACTAGTCTCTATAATCAGATACTCATGACCTGGTCATAATATCATGATTGGATGCGCATCACTCAAGAGCACTAGTACCGTATCCTGCGTGACATCATCTCCACTATGACTGAAGTGATACTTCCGTCTTGACATCACACCCAATACACTACGACTCTCTGATAAACCCAGAAGTGGTGTACGCAGAACCGGTTAAAGCCCTGTACCACCAAGACCAAAGTCTACCGATTATCGTAAGTATTAGTGGTGTAAGTCTCAGGTTAAGACCAAATACACCTACCCTGATGTCGGACTCCCATAGACACATAGTCATAATACCAATGGGATTCCGAGGGGTCTATTCAGAGCGAAGCTGTTTCCCGTACCATCGGTGAAACACAACCTCCTATCGCACTTGCATAAGTATCCAATACTTAAATATATGAGAACTATGCCGTTGTGCCCTCACAACGCGCACAAGTGCAATACTAGCCTATTCCGCAATATCGATGTCCTGTCTCGATAATACTACGACTAGGGATATTTAATGATTTATCCTACGTGGACTGATACTGTCTCATATCATTCTCCGTCCAGGAACAAATCATAGGGACCTCTCATCATTTATATATCTAAGGTGATCTAATCACAAATGATAAGAGTGCAATCTCCTTTGTCACATAGTTAATTTGCACAACAACACCATGATCTGTACAAATAGTGACGCTATGGGTCATATTATCCAACATCAACTAAGCCTTAGCTTTGGCACAACAAACTTAGTGATCCCAGTTTAGTGGAACCCATTGACCATGGAAAGCTTCGTAATCAATGTCGATGGACAAGAAGTGATCTTGAATTTGGCCAACAAATCCCAACTTGGACAAGACACCAATATGGAACAAAGTGTTGGACAATTATAACCCATAGCGTCACTATTTATACAGATCATTGTGTTGTTGTACAAATTAACTATGTTACAAAGGAGATTGTTCTCTTATCATTTGTGATTAGATCACCTAGATGTATAAATGATGATAGGTCCCTATGATTTGTTCCTGGATTGAGAATGATATGAGACAGTATCAATCCACGAAGGATAAATCATTAAATATCCCTAGTCAGAGTATTATCGAGATTGGACATCGATAAATACGTAAGAGACTAGTATTACACTTGTGCGCGTTGTGAGGGCACAACGACATAGTTCTCATATATTTGGGTACATGATACTGATGCAAGTGTAGTAGGAGGTTGTGTTTTACCGATGGTACGGGAAACAGCTTCGCTCTGGATAGACCCCCTCAGAATTCCATTGGTAGTATGACTATGTGTCTATGGAAGTCCAAAATCAGGGTAGGTGTATTTGGTCTTAACTTGAGACTTGCACCGCTAATACTTGCGACAATCAATATACTTTGGTTGCGGTCGTCCAGGGCTTTAACCAGTTTTGTGTACGCCAATGCTGGGTATATTGGGAATCGTAGTGTGTTGGGTGTGATGTCAAGACGGAAGTATCATGTAGGAGTTTCAATCAAGTCCCAAGATCATAAACATGCATAAAAACGAGTTGAATACACAAAGGAGTAAGGCGGAATACATACTCACATTGATGGGTTTTGATGAAATGAAGAATACAAGCCTTCAAGCTCCCTCCATAAGCTCGGCAATAGCTTCCTCATGCAGTGGACTGCTCGGTTGGTGACTGGTTTGCCTCCTCCATGTTCGGCCATTGAAGACTCCATTGAAGCTTCAAGCTTCAAGCTTTCCAAGCTCACAAATTCGTTTCCCTATCACCATAATATAACCCATGTGTGTGCTAGCACTACTCTTCTTCAATTTGCTTCTCAAAATTTCGGTCAAACCAGAAGATTTTGTGAAGAAATCGGCTTGAAGCCGTGAGAAGAGGAAGATGAAAAGAGAGGGAAAAGGAGAAGTGCTTGAGTGGTGAGTGAGAGAGAGAAAATGATTTTTGGTTTATATATTTATTTTATTTTCCAAAAACAAAAACAAATATATAAATCATTTTCATATATATATATCAAAAGTCAAAAAGTAAAAGTTTATTAATGCTTTTTCAAACAACCATATCACTTCTACTTTTTACTTTAAGTCATATCACATCACTTTAATAAAGTGACATGTTGTCAAGTCACATCACTCAAAGTGACATTTGATTTGACGCTTGATGTGACTAGTGATTTGACGCATGATTTGACTTGCGTGCCGCACTCGAATTCGAAATGCGAATGCACTCGCAAATAATCCCGGGCTCGGTTTCGCTAATTCCAAATTAACGAATTTTTCGTCGCGTCGTAATTAAATGATTACGCCTAGCGAAATCACTATTCACATCGCTAACGAATTAATTCTAAATTAATTCGTTCGCCCGAATTAAAATCTAATTTTAATTCCGCGTCGAAATCCAATTTCTAATAATATATCAAATATATATTTATCGATTAATTCCAAATTAATCGTTCTCTCTCTTTAATTAATATTTTATCCCAGATAAAATATCTCCGCAATTAATCCCAGATTAATTTTCTCTCTCTTCCAATTAATCCCAGATTAATTAAAGTGCGAGTTATACATCATCGGTTAATCTTCAGGAAGCGACCCATGAGATCTCCGGATATGTTGGCAGTAAATACGGTCGTCAGATTATCCGAACACGTAAGTACCTCGTCCTACGTTCATACCGATTTACAAGACAAGGTTGGCTTCTAGCAAAGCGCCATGCCTACCCAATTCTCCAGAAATATTCTTACAGGAATATATAGATCTGTATCAAGCGTAGTATACCGTAGTATTGTGTATATCGGCCCAGTATCGGATAGTCACGTGCTAGGCCTGGGGTTGGATTTGTGTCTGCCCCGTACGAAGCACATGTCGGATGTCTGGTAACTAGTCTCTATAATCTGATATACATGACCTTGTCATAATATCCCGATGGCCGCGTAGCACTTAAGAGCACTAATACCGTATCCTGCGTGACATCATCTCCAATATGACTGAAGTGATACTTCCGTCTTGACATCACACCCAATACACTACGACTCTCTGATAAACCCAGAAGTGGTGTACGCAAAACCGGTTAAAGCCCTGCACCACCAAGACCAAAGTCTATCGATTATCGTAAGTATTAGCGATGTAAGTCTCAGGTTAAGACCATACACACCTACCCTGATTTCGGCCTCCCATAGACCATTGTCATAATACCAATGGGATTCCGAGGGGTCTATCCAGAGCGAAGCTGTTTCCCGTACCATCGTGAAACACAACCTCCTATCGCACTTGCATAAGTATCCAATACTTATATATATGAGAACTATGCCATTGTGCCCTCACAACGCACACAAGTGCAATACTAGCCTATTCCGCATGATCGATGTCCAGTCTCGATAATACTCCGGCTAGGGATATTTAATGATTAATCCTTCGGGGATTGATACTGTCTCATATCATCTCAATCCAGGAACTAATCATATGGACCTCTCTTCATTTATACATTTATGGTGATTAATCACAAATGATGAGAGTGCAATTTCCTTGTCACATAGTTAATTTGTACAACAACACCGTGATCTGTACAAATAGTGACGCTATGGGTCATATTATCCAACAATCTCCCACTTGGCACATAGCCAGTCACTCGAGTGTCTAACACCCGAACTATGTACAGTTCGCTCAAATTGCTGAGAAAAGGTTTTCGTCAGCGGATTTGCTTAATTATCGTCTGACGCGATTTACACGATCATCACATCGCCACGATGTATGATCCGAACGAATCAGATGATATAGAAGTATATATCTGAATCGTCGATGAGACCTTTAATTCCTTAGCCTGTGCTGACACCTAGCTCAGCTGCTAAAAGAACTATATCTAATCTAATTAGATTTATTATCGATCCAAATGGCTTCTATTGCTGCCTCAGCTGCAGCAATAATCCGCATTTGTTGTTTATTCGGCAACAGTTATCTTGCGCGGAAGATTTCCAGCTCACTGTCCCAGTGTTCAAACTTTTATAGTACCGCATATTTACCGGTTTGGAAACTTACAGCAGTGATCCCAGTCACTTCAAGTTCTCCATCTCCGTAGTTTAAGACAACATCTTTAGTTCTCTCAGATACTAACAGATGTTCTTAATCTTCAATCCAGTGACTATCACTTTGACTGACCTGATTGTGACTCCATATGCTCGAAGCGTATGAGACACCAATACAAGTACATTTTAAATGTACAATTTCCCAGAGAGTGTAACAACTCCAAATCTATCCCAGTAGATCTTTATTCCTTGAATAAAGGTTGTTACTCCCCAGAATTCTACGGAGAATTTCTTATGAAAGAATATCTATGAAAGCCAAGCTTTACCAATTGTTTTATGGAAATTTCATTGTCAGTGCCCTCTCCTACTAACCTCCTTTATACACAAGAAATTATTTCGTTTTGAGTCAATCATAAACTATTATGATTATTTCAAAACGACAGTTCCAAGAACCTTATGCTTGCATAATCCAAACATGGATCGAATAACCCGCAAACCTCGTTTGTTGGTTATACAAAATCGTCAGAATGTTATAAACATTCTCCAAAAGGTTTCCTTTCCGGAAAGCGATTTTGATCTATAACTGACACATTTCATAAATGAAATACGCAGTTATCAACAAGCATCTTCAAAATGGATTTACCATGGCAACAGGTAAAAGGTTGAACCGTTATTAACACAATGTTGATAACGATACCTTTTCGCCAAAGCCCGGCT